>BQNB010168398.1:0-13893 GCA_026074375.1 Tanacetum coccineum
AAGCGGATGATACCACTCGAACAAAGAAGTATGAAGAACTTTCTGCTACTGAAAAGATTCAAGCTGATTGCGATTGCAAAGCTACTAATATCATCCTTCAAGGTCTTCCACCAGATGTCTATGCTATTGTCAATCATCATAAAGTTGCAAAAGAGATTTGGGACAGTGTTAAGCTTCTGATACAAGGAACAAAATTGTCATTACAAGAAAAGGAATGTAAATTGTATAACGAGTTTGATAATTTTACCTTTGTAAAGGGTGAAACACTGCATCAGTACTACTGGATGTTTGCTCAACTCATCAACAACATCAATGTTATCAGTATGTCAATGAGAGCAGTTCAAGTGAATACAAAGTTTCTGAACAGTCTTCCACCAGAATGGAGTAAGTTTATGACGGATGTGAAGTTAGCAAAATATTTGCATACAACAAACTATGATCAATTGTATACATACCTTGAACAACATGAGGTACATGCAAATAAAACTCTGCTTGATATGTGAATGTTACCAAGATTCTCTTGCATTTGTTGCTAACTACAATCAACCACTACCTCAACTTACCAACTATTACTCTCAATACAATCCAACACACGTTCCTCAACAAACAAACAACATGATTCCATAAGTTTACTCTCCTCAATCTTTCTCACTAATATATCCACCTACTCATCCATCTCAACCACAAATCAATCATTCATCTGTTCCACCATCACATCCATATTAGTCTTATGTGAATCATCAAACCTCCTCTGTTCTATAGATTGCTTATCACTCACCTCAAGCTTCAACACAACCAATGACTGAGTTCCCTCAAATGGACTCAGGTCTTGCTGTCCATGTGTTAAGTGTTAATTCCAGAGATGATCCAATTGCTTGTCTTAATAAGGCAATGTCTTTTTATTACCGTTGTAGCTTCTTCAAGGTTCCCTTCAACTAACAATTAACTTAGAACTTCCTCTAATCTGAGAAACCAAGCCACAATTCAAGACAGCAGAGTTACTGTGCAACAAGTTTAGGGGAGGCAAGGATAAAGTTATGCTGGTAATAGTTATAAGGGTAATGCTACTAGAAAGTTTCAGGGTGAAAATAATGGCTGGATGGAACAAGCAGGTTGGTTAAGTGTTATAAATCAAGGTGAAGGTACATGGCAGGCAAATGCAACTCATGCGAAAGAGGCCTAAGAATGCTGCATGGTTTAAGGAAAAGGCAATGTTGGCTGAAGCACAAGAAGCTAGACAAATTTTGGATGAAGAACAACTAGCATTTCTTGCAGATCCAGGTATTCCAGACGGTCAAGCTATCCAGAAAACCATTCCAAACACTGCTGCTTTCCAGACTGAGGATCTTGATGCTTATGATTCTAACTGTGATGATGTCTCGAATGCAAAAGCAGTTCTCATGGCTAATCTTTCCAGCTATGGTTCTGATGTTCTCTCAAAGGTACCTCATTCTGACTCCTATCATATTGATATGGATAATCAAAGTGTGCTTGCAAACAAACACCAATTGTTGATTTTTTAGATAACGAGATAACTAGTGATAGCAATATCATTCCGTACTCTCAGTATTTGCAAGAAACACAACTGGCAGCTCTTCAAGATACTAATTTGTATGCACAACAAGATTCAATGATTTTATCTGTGATTGAACAAATGTCGGAACAAATGATTAATCATGTTAATAATTAAGAAAAAGCCAATCAAGAAAAGAATAATGAATCAGTAACCCCTGATTTGAGAGATACAAAGAACGAGTCAAAACTTTTGAACAACGTCTTAATGTTGATTTAAGCACACGTGAAAAAATGATTGATTCTCAAATGGATGATATGATAAAGGAAAAGCTTGCACTTAAGTCAGTCAATCGACATCACTAAAACATAAATTCTATTCAAATCAAAATACAAAGAAATGGAATCTTATTGTAAACATTTACTGTTTTAAAAAATGAATTCAAAGAAAAAGAAAATAAGTATATAGAGAAAGAAATTGATTTAGAAAAGAAGATCAAGGAATTAGATAATATTGTTTACAAAGTGGGTCAATCTGCTCAAACAGTGCACATGTTAACAAAGCCACAAGTTTTTTATGATAATGCTTACAAACAAGCTCTAGGTTATCAAAATCCGTTTTATCTCAAGAAAGCTCAGCGGATCAAACCAACCTTGTATGATGGTAGTGTTATTTCTGATAACATGTTGCTAGTCTCGTGTTTGATGATGAAAAGACATTGATTTTGGAAGAAATAAGTCGATCCAAAATGCTTGCAAAATAAAACGACCCAATTTCAATAGAAAAGAAAATTAATACAACTCCAATTAATTATGCTGAGTTAAATCAATTATCTGAAGATTTTAGTAAATGTTTTGTTCTACAACAAGAACTGTCTGATGAACAAGCTTTCTGGTTATAAACTTCACACCCTAATACTGACCAATCAGATTCGTCACTTGTTCAAATTGAGTGAGGCTCCTCGGGAACTTCCGAGGTAAGCCATGTAAAACAAAGCCTTAAAAAGGCTTAAAAAACCATCTTGCCAATTTGACACAGTGTGAAAAATGGATTACACCCGATGCTTGAGCGCGCGCGACGTCTGAGAGTGATGTTGTTTGCGAACACACTAAAGCTGTTTCTAATGAAATAAATTCTATTATTAAAACTTTAAAACAGACATATTCAATTTTTTTGATAAAGATCTTTTATGAAGATAACGGAAGTACAAACAATTTTTAACCAGATAAAAGCTGCTGTTCAACAGTATTTTGTAGATAAAAGTGTTTTGAAATTCAAAAGAAAGAATTTTTCTTGAAAATGATCAACACTTACAAAAAATCTTGTTCTTAATGCAGAGGTTTATGATATGTGTGGATGAATTCCCACTAGCTGTTTTTTTGATACAATGTGAAGTGAGGAAAATGCAAGTAGTAAAATCTTTGTAGTGAAGTGTTTGAATCTTGATGCTGAGCTTTTGAACAAACAAAGTGCGTATAATGATCTTTCGAAAAGTTATTCACAACTTGAAAAACATTTCATTTCTCTTGAGTTAACAATGCAACTCAATCAAGAAATTTTTCAAAAAGATTCATTAAGTAAAAAATCAAATCTCTGAAAATTCCAGAAATAATTTTGAAACTAAATGATTTGAACAAGCTCACTATAAGCTAAAGGCCACTAAATCCGTAGTTGCACAGGATAACATATCAAACAAAGAATCAAATGACAAGAGGAAGTGAGAAGTAAACAACATGAAATGGAAGAAATTAAGACTAAAAGAGAATGATAGAAATTTACAAAATAACAAGACAATAAATATTGAATTGAGCATAGTGTGAGCAAAATTACTTTCTAAAAATGATTCGTATTTCATAAGAAATTGGCATCATAAAAAAGATTTATATAAAGAACAAATTGACTACGATTAAAAAGACACATGCGCCCTACTCTAAGGAACAGATTCGCCTCCTTTGATTGCTCACATTCGAACTCTAATCTTCTTAAAAATGCAGATTTAAAACGTCAAATTCAAGACAAGTTTTGTGATTAAATCATAGAAGAAACAAATTAACGAAACATAAAAGGGAAAGAAGTTTGAAAATGCTAACACAAATACCAATTTTGCACTACATTGGCTCCAGGCAGTTCAAGCTTAAACTTAGATCCTTTAGCTCATAGGTTATTGTAAAATAGGGAAGCTCACACATACTATCTTAAGCATACTCAGGAACAAGCTGACATACTTCGAGGAATAGTTGAACAAGCTAAAGCAAAACAGCCTTTAGATAATGTGTTAGACTTGCCTGTAAGCATGCCACACGAATTCAGGAGTCACTTGTATAGTGTTGTTAAGTATACTTGCCCTAATGCATTACCTATAGTTGGATAAAAAAGATTGCTATCACACCTATGAACAAGGTCAAGAAAGTATAGAGTTTTCATGAAACCATCTCACAATCCTCTATCAAGCAACAACCAAACAGTAGAGGTCCCATCTAAAACACTGATTCTAAACACTACTTGTTGTCTCTACATCTATTAAAGTGTTCTACTAGTACTTACATGATCACAGCCAACAAGCCAATAAAAAAATAATAATGGAGCTCGCAAAAACCAATTTGCAACATGAAGAATAAAAGATAGAAAGCCTAACCTATAAACGTGAATAAAAAGAATCAAGTCTCTAAAGAACCTATTTGCGTGATGACAATGATAAGATCATACTATGTTAAAATGCGAATTCTCATATTTAAATTTAATGTGAAAATGTAAGCAATGTTTGTTTTGATGCAAATCCTAGGATGCGTGTTTCCTCGATTTGATGAAATGGATGTTGAGTATGCATTCTAAATCTAAATCTATGTGCAAAAGAAAAGGCCAAGTGCATTATGAATTATGGAAACCTATGTGTAAAGTTTTCTCTGATGTAGGGACTTAAGCGGAAACCAACATAAGACTGTTTCACTTAAGTTGCGTAATGCGTGCCCTTTAACTAGGTTCACTCCCAATAAAAGAGTGGCTCTCTTATAAGAAACCATATAATATCAATTGAAACCAAAACCGAAAGATTAAGTCTATAGTATAGATAGACCCAAACAAAATAAAATCAGTAGGTTTGAGTAAAAATTTCTAAGACTTGTTAGAATCCCCAATACTTGCTAACAACTCAGAACCCCAATCATTTAGTCTGAGGATCCAATGCTACAGATGTTCCAATCTATCTTCTTCTCTTGTACCATGACAGTTTATCCAGATTGGTTTCACTGGTATCTGGACTCTAGATGCGTTCCAAAACTATGTATCAGGACAACTCGGCTCTTACTCTCATGAACTTTGTTAGTATTTCTGGCGGAACTGTTTGATTCAAAAAACACACAAGTTGCAAGAAAATGGGGTATGTTGACTATCCACCGCGACGGTAATTAACTTAAGGTGTAACTATGTTTGAGGGGCATGGACACCAACTTGTTTCTAACAGGACAATTTTTAGAACGTCGGATCATAAAAGTCGCTTTTTCAGAAAACACTTGCTATACAGTCAGAAATTTAGAAAGGTGTTGGATATTCTTTCAGGATCCAAAGACACAAATTTATACACAATTTCTCTTGATGAGATGCTAAAGACTTCTCCGATCTGTCTTCTATCAAAAGCATCAAAGACTAAGAGCTAGTTATGGCACCGTCGGTTATCACATCTTAATTTCGGTACTCTTAACAAGCTAGCTAAAGACGGTCTTGCTCGAGGCATTCCAAAACTTAAATTTCAGAAAGATAATCTGTGTTCTGCATATGCATTAGGAAAAAGCAAGAAATCCTCTCATCAACCTAAGGCTGAAGACACAAATCAAGAGAAACTATATCTTTTGCATATGTATCTTTGTGGCCCTGGCATGTGCTTAATTACACATACCATTTTCTATCAAAAATGGACTTAAATGACTAAAAACGTACCATAAATGCATCGTATTTGTATGTTTTGCATTTGTATTGTGCAGGAAACGGATATTTAAGAAAAGGACAAAAAGAAAGCCAAAAACAAACAAAACCGAGCACGGAATGGAAAAGACAAAGTGAAATCGAAGCCAAAGTCAGTCAAAGTAAAAAAAAGTCAACAGGAAAGTCAGCCCCAAAAAAGTCTAAAGTCAAATGAAGAAAATACAACTTGAGGGACTAAAACTGCCACCCAGCAGGTTGTATTCTACAAGAACTAAAAGGATCAAGGCCCGAAAGATTTGAATTAAGCTTACAAGCAGAAGAGGGGCCAAAGGCGCCAACTTACCTAATAAACCATTTGTTTCCGCCCAAACAAAACCCCAGATACAACACACGGGTGTCTTCCCACCCTTTTACCCTGCAACCTCTCAGACAACCCTGATAAAACACTTCCCCCTCTCCACATCTCCCCCCCAAGCTTTTATAATTTGCCCATGGTTGCAAGTCCCTCACCATTTCCAAGTAAAATTCATGGCTAGATTGACTCAAAAAGAAGCACAAGAAGATTGAATGGCTGAGATTACTCTTATCAAGTCCCTCACACAACAAAAACACCCTAGAAAGCTCTCACAATAGAAACACAAGCTGCAAGTCCAAGAAAAGAAGACGTCGGCTATAAATAAAGCCATTTTGTAAGCCAAAAAAGGCATGTAGAAATAGATCTTAGATTATCTTTAGTTTAATTGTCATTTATCATTAGTCATTATTTTTTTATCTAGTTCTTAGTTAAATTTCAGCTTATTTTTATGCAATTTTATTTTTCCAAGTCTTGTAACTTTAATTTTCGTCTTAATGCAAATTTGGAGTTTTTAAGTCAATTCTTGATTCTCTGTATTTCCTTTGTTAAAAGCTTTACTTAATATGTTTTAAGTCTTATAAAATCATATAAGTCATTTGTCTTAACTCAAATACTAAGAATTTAAGTAAAGTCACAAAAAAGTCCACACTCAAATATACCACAGCTTATGGATGATAAGCCAGTTCTGGATGGGCTTATGGACTCTCACTAGCTTGTTTTATACAAGCTAGAGCTTGTAGACTCTTTGTTTAACCCTGTTTTGAGCAAGGGAGTTGTAAGTTTTTATTTTTCTTATTTTGCTTATTTACTGTAGAACTGCTTATTAGTGCTTATTTGTTACTTATATTTGCTTATTTATGCTTTATTACGATGTTTAGTGCTTATCTTGCTTAGTTGTTAGTTTAAAAATAGTTTGTGTCACTTTCTTAGTTAGTACTGGTAGTATGTTTAGTTAATACTGTTAGATTGATTTAGCTTATTTAAGTGCTTATTCTTGATTGAAGTCTGCTTATAAGTGTCTTATTTTGTTATTTGATAATCTGTTTTTAACAAATTAGGATCAAATCAGCTTAAAATAAAAAGAAAAATGATTTTTGAAAACTTTAAGGGGTGTTTGGAACAAGCAGTACTAACCCATAGTTAGTACTGCTGGTTCTATTTTGGGATTTTTAAAGCTAGCAGTACTAACTCAAAGCTAGCAGTACTAACTCCAAGTTAGTACTGGTAGTTAAAACTGTTAGTACTGTTGGTTCATTATTGCTTATTAGCTTATTATTTCTGCTTATTTAAGATTTCCTTAGCTTTTTAGAGTAGATTAAGCCTATTTTTGTTTACTATCTTTAGTAGAGCTTATTTAAGCTTATTCGCCTTTTTAAAGCAATTTTAATAGTTTATCAGTTTGTAGCTTTTTAGTTTATTTGCCATTTTAGTTTAATCTAGTTGCTTATTCTTATGCCTGAGTGCTTATTAGGGGTAGTTAAATATCTGTTTTAGCCTATTTGCTTATTTCTTGTTTCATTGTGTTTTGTTAAAGCTAGCAGTACTAACTCTAAGCTAGCAGTATTAACTCAAAGCTAGCAGTACTAACTCCAAGTTAGTACTGATAGTTAATACTGTTAGTACTGTTGTTAGTACTGCTGAGTTTCTCCTGCTTAACTTAGTTTAATTGCTTGCTGAATTTGCTTATTTAGAGTTAGTCTAGCTTATTTGGTTTGTCTTAAGCGTATTTGAGCTTATTTGTGTCTTAGTATAAAAGTTTTAAGTGTTTTTACTATTCCTAGCCTTTATGCCTGCTCTAGCTTATTTTCCTTGCTTATCTTTTCGTGCATTTGCTTATTAGGTTTAGTGCCCAATCATATCCTTGTCATATTCAAACATCGATTATCAATTCGTCATTCGATTTTCCATTCAAGTCTCGTTTGGATACGACTCCGAAAGATTAGATTTTTACTTGTTCTCAAGTGATTATTTATTTCTAACGGGATACTTAATATTATATACATACGGCTAGTACGTGTCAATACGGATACCAAGCCACTTGAGTGACAATCTGAGGAAGAATGGTTTGTAATTGCTGCGCGATAATAGCAGCAATGTTAGGGTTCTCGTTGTTGTTATCGTTGTTGTTATCGTTGTTGCCGCTTCGACGTGATGGAGCCATTTTCTATAAGATATAAAATTTATTGACATTAGACGATATAATAGGGATCATGATCTTATCATACTTCTTAATAATCATATGCATACATGCAACACATCAACAATAATCCATGTAATCATACTTGCAAGTCCACTTATGTTGTGGCCCATGTATAATTATGTTGGACACCATAATTATAGATGCCCCCCTTTTACAGTTGTACTCCCTCCTATGAAGGCACTTCATAAAATAACACACCATGTAACACCTTTAAAAAAAATGAAACCAATAATTAACACAAGGAATAATTCTAATAATCACTTTTATTATTAATACTCATATCCAAACATCGAAAATAACATTCCTAACATGGCTCTAAACGTCGAAAGAAAGAAAAACAAGCTAAAACATATCAATTACTTAGAACAATATGGGCAGTTACGAGAAGCGTGGTCATGACCAGCTTTAGTTGTCTTCTTCCACACAGGTTTACTACTTACGGTGGACTCAAGGTCCGAGTCCACTTAATTCCTCTCAACTTCTTCCTCATCTTCTATCAACCATCCATTCATGTTACCCTTTGGCTGAGGTAGTCGATGTGCTGCAACCTTATTCATGGGATTTTCTTGTTGAAGTTATGGGTGATCCACAAATCCATACAGGTCATGTCTTCTAGGCTGTTCCACTGGCTCTTCTTCAGACGTTTCATAACCTTGAAATTTTCCAGGAACTCTGGTGATAGTGCCATCCTTAGCAATTATCTTTGTTTCAATTTCCTCAACCGTTTGTCCATCAACTTCCTTCAAGGTCATCTTCTCTTCGACTCTACACGGCCATATGGCACTAGGAATTCGGATCTTGCGGTTACACCGCTTGCTATTCTTAATCCTTTTACACCCAGTTGCGAAAGCTACTGAATCATGGTACTTTCTACAAATAGGGGGAGACATACTATAATATACCACAAAACATAGACTATATCAGGATACAGATCTCAAAATAACAAAGAAAAACTCAACTTATATATATAGTATATATAGTATAATGTACTTTATGAAACTTAGGGAAAATAAGCATAATAGGTATATACTTACACATAAGCCCTAATGCATCTATATGAGGGACCCTTAAGCTATAGTTTAGGCTCAACCACCTAGTTCTCTATAACTATAGGCTCTGATACCAATCTGTCACACCCCGCCAAGGAGGAAATACGAGGCGTAACATCATGGATATCATCACAACACAATGGTGTCAACAATAGAGAAACATTAAATGCATAACTAAGTAATAAAGACACAATGTGTCATGACAATACCAAAAACCAAAAAAATGACATCTTGTATTAATGAAAAAGGGTCTCACCAATACAAGAACTATATCTCACGATCCTAATAAAATCAAATAACATTCAACAAAATCATGCAACAAACATAAACAAACTCAAAAGTGAACTCAAATGCAATCCTAGTGGTCATTCTAGCCACCTCTCTTAACCTCAGTATTCTCATGAAGCTCACCTGAAAATGATGCTTAAAAACGTCAACACAACGGTTGGTGAGAGTCATAGGTTTAAGACACGCAAAACAAACCTTTAAATCCAATTACTGAGATAAATAAAACATAACATTGCAGGACATACAGCGTACTATCATACAAGCTAACATGCAATCACATCAATCCACATTGAGACGTTCACGCTCAATCCTCACACAAAACATAACAACAATGAGATGATCACGCTCACTCAAACAACTCACTAGTAATAAGACGTCATGCTACTACCAATCAATTCATAAATGCATGAGACGATCACGTCAAGCACAACATTCATACCATAAAAGCAAAGTAGACATAACAGTAAAAAAACCCCAAAAAATAGTCACGTTATAGCACATTGCTATCACTTAAATCACATTATCACAGTAACTAAAACATTTCAAAACCTCTTTGCATCATTTTCATCCCAAATGTAAAAAACATTAAAAAGTGAGACTATGAAACTCACCTGATGCTTAGCTTCCAAAAGAAATCCAACAAAAGCTTCACAAACACTTCGCGGATAATCTAAACAATTAAGCACACAATAAGCTACCATCAATTAGGCATTCAACCCAATATGATGTAACCTCAACTATGATGGATATCTAAGCTATCTACCATAGTTCTATACTTGATTTAAACCTTTTTCCAACTCCTACATATGCCATTTACACTTCACTGCTACACTTTAAATTTTTTGGTTTTGAGCAGAATTTTATACTCACTTACGCGTCCTAAACGTTCCAACTTAACACTTCCACAATTCCAAAACAAATTTTCACCATACTTAATTTATGTTCTTATGAACCTCTCATATCTCTCCCAAAGCCATTACCCTTTTACAAATACCTTTTAGAAATTCATTAATCCAAAGTGTCCAAATTTCGGCATGAAATCTGACCCCTAAACAGTATGTCACTTGATTACCACTTTATGACCCTCATTTAATGGCTTAGCAAAAATTCAGGGTCAACACAATATATAAATACTAAATTTTAAACATTTTAGACCTAATAAACTAGATGTACTAAGTATTTTTAGAAAAAATCAAACACAAAAACTGAAATTTCGTAAAATTCGTCACAGTTTTACCCACTGATTTTGTAACGACCTTTTGACCCACTTCCCGACCATAAAAACTCACGAGACCAACTTTGCTGGAAAGTAGACTCTCTGAGGTTATCTCCAGTATGTTGTAAATTGTTTATTTGAATTTTTATGAATGAGTTATGACCTCTACAAGACTGACCAAAATTCTGCAGTAAATTAAAACGACTATATCTAAAGATCAAGCCCTGACCGACTAACCCAATCATGAAAACAATCAAACGAATGATCAAGCATGATCTATACATCATAAAATTTCAGAAACATAAAACCCTAATCCATCATGCTAGATTACATTAATTAAAAATTAACTAGAATTAAACAAGAATTAGAAAATACCTTAGCAAAGAAACCCTAAAAAAAATTTCTCTTTTTCTTCTCTTGTTCGGTCGTCAAACGCAAGGGATAGGGGGTTTGGGATTTATTTTGTATTTATAGTCTACAATAAGGAGTCCTAGATAATAACCAATTATAATTTGATTTCAAATAAAATTCTTTTTCCCCCTTTTTTTTCTTAGAACCGGCCGACCATGACCCTTTTTTTTTCTTTTTTTTATTAATTATATAATTACTTGTATTTCCTTAAATTTTTATAAAAACGTTAACTAATTTGACTATACCTTTTTGCTTAAACGAAATTCACTAGACTTTTAAAAATAACTTTTTAACTTTTCATTTCCAACCTAACTTTCCTAAAATAGAAATTTTAAATTATTCTTAACTTACCACTTAAAATCTAAACCTATCTTAGATTACTAATACAAAAATACGTATACGTAATAATACTTACACATTTAACACGGAAACGCTCAAATCTCAATAATCATTTCCTTGTCACTCAAAAGTGAACAAAATGAACTCAAGCAATTTCACCACCATTCCAATCTCATTGAGATGATCACACTCAATAGATTGATTACCAATACCTTACATAACCCACATAAACTCATATAAACACACAAAATCACATACACCATATATAGCAACAGGCACATAAGTCAATACTAACGGTTTAACTAAAAAGCTCAAATCATGGTTGTCACAACTTACTCTCACACCGAAGTCTAATCGTGGGCTCTGTCCCCACGGTAAGGCTAACGGTTTTCATTTAATTGTGTAGGAAATCATCTCACCTCTCTTGCTCTAGTACAAGATCTAATACCCAAATCATTCGAAGGCCCGGCCCAACGAAGGATTTGAGCCCCATTCTAAGCCCGACACTTATTTTGTACAAACAAGTGGCGCTATCCGTGGGACCCTAACACACCACGTTTTCTAAAATACTCATCATGAGCACTCGCGAACAACACACCCTAACCATTCCCACGTCCGTCGTGCAGAACACCGAGGGAAGAAGTGGCCCACAAGGTTACGAGGAGCCTACGTCTGACGAGGTCCTAAGAGAATTGTGCGACAAAAACTACCACCAACTGTTGCCGCTCATCGCTGAAAAAATGCAAAAAGAAAAAGAGCAGCAAGATAAGCTCAACGCGGTAAAGGCACGCCTACTCTACGGTGATGAATCCGGAAGAAATCCAAGATATCTTGAAGAGTCGCATTACTCCGAATCCAAGACGCCAACCGCCCGGACAGAGCCGAAAAGGAGGCATGGAAGTAAGCACTCCCGAAGCCCGTCACCAATTGCCAGTGTCTTCAGAAGACTCAGACGAAACAGACCTCCTTTACCAAGAAGGAGGCACGCCTACTCTACTATCTTTAGTAGTCTCTAGAGCACCTTCCAATGTTGAAAAAGACTTTTTAGAATCTAAGTAAAAGATTGGATGAACATGTTAGGTTTAAAAAGCGAGAAAGAATAGATGTTTAGCCTCTAGAGTAGCTTCATTGCTCAAAGGGCTATATCAATATGAGAACCAAAATTACGGATGTAAAGTATTGTAAACGTGACGAGACGCTACTGAAAAGCTCGGAATCAGATCGGTAAAAATTTCGAACGAGCCGAGCTTAAACAAGCACGAGTTTGAGCTCAAGCCTAAGTTGCAACTCATTTTATTAATCGAGCTCGGTGTCGAGCTTTAAATACAACAGTCGATTGGGCTCGCGAGCCTAAACAACACTAGAATATTTTAAAATGTTATGCATTTATGTTATAGGTGAGCTTATTAATGAGCTCAAAATAAATATATTAAAAGCCGAGCACGAGCCACAATTTAATTTTTCATTTTCAAATCTTATAAACGAGTCGAGCCTGAGCTGGTACAACATACCACTAGTTGAGCTCGAGCTTAAAAAATGAGGCTTGAGCCAAGCCGAGCCGAGCTCGAGCTTTATAAAACTTAAACGAGCTGAACTCGAGCTCTGGCAGACTCAACTCGTTTACACCCCTAATCGACACCACCAACTAACAATATCAAAAATAAAAACAAATGTGCCAAGTGTAACTTGAGATTTTAAAGGATGTACTAACATGAAAAATAATCAATACTCATGTATAAAAATCAATCTTTATTACAAAACCCCTTTGACGATTACATAATCATATAATCTAGCGTATATAGAACAAATAACAATCAAATTACATATAAACAAATAAAAACCAAAAAATTTAAGGAGAAAAGTACAATTCCTATCAGTTGAGTTTAAAAAACACAAAATTAAGATGAGAAAAAGTCTAAAGCAAAAGCATCAATCCAAATATAAACCCTTTTTCCACAATTAATGATTAACGAAAATCAAATTAGGGTTTCTCCTTTGAGTTTTTGGAAGTACAACAAATTTACTCATTGAATTGATTGTGTTCATCTGCAATTAAAATCAAATGTTTTTAGCTATGGGATTGTGGGTTTTTTTTCATTTTTACTATTTGATGTATGAGAACGAATCGTTCAAATTTTGATTTAGGGTTCACGTTGAATCAAGGTTTTAGAGAAAATTGAGGTCGAAATTTGGGTTGTTTTGTTGTTTTAAATTTTAGTTTTGCCCCTTAAGCTTTTGTAAATTAACTTCGTTTTTTTTTCAAGTTTTCACTTTTTATATTTTTGACACATATATTTTTGTAGTCAAATTTTCATAAAAAACGAATTCTTGAATATTATCGTTAAATAAAGAAATATTTATGTTTTTTTAAGTTAGCACATTTAAAAAAATTAGTGATAATAAAATAATATTACTTAATAAGAAAACATTCTTTTTATTTGAAATACGAAAGTCCCCGCTTGAATTTTTGCTTTATTATATAAAAGATTAGAAGCAATGGTTTCATAATTACCAATAAAAAGGTTAAAAACCCTTTCATGGCTTCCACCGCCGCCACCATCAAATTCCGTCTCCATCCTAATTAATCACCGTCCTCCAAATCTT
>BQNB010168401.1:0-13892 GCA_026074375.1 Tanacetum coccineum
CTGTTGGAGGGAAAACTGTGAAGATTATGTTGTTGTTGGACTGGTTGGATGTCAAAAGAACCGTTGGTGACGACGAGCTACTTGAGAAGTCGGTGGAAGAGCCGGAGTCATTATTGAATGATGATTCTTTTAGAAGCAACATGGTACGAACGCTTTCAAAAGAGGGGAAGGTTTCACGGTTACGAATAATCTCAACAAGGGTAGCAAACCTAGAGTCAAGACCATTGATGGTGTAAATGACCAAGTTTTTATCACTGACAACACAACCAAGGTTTATAAGCCTATCAGCCATAGACCTAATTTTGGTGCAATATTCATTGACGGTCATCTTGCCAATCTTGATAGACCGAAGCTCATTATCGAGATTGATTGCCCTAGCATCTTTGTTGTCATGAAACAATTCTTTCAAACGATCCCATAGAGCTTTTGCATTACCCGGTGTGGTAACGACTTGCTCTTGAAGAGAATCACATAAGGATCCAAGGATCCACATCTTGATGAGATCATCAAGTTGACACCATTCCGGGTTAGTAGATGCGGTGTCGGTTTCAACATAGGATTTGAGATCAAGGCTCCCAAGATGAATGAGGGAAAAAGAGCTCCACGAGTTGTAGTTATGTTTTTCTAGGTCTAATTTAATGGGGACTTTGTTCGGGATGCTAAAGGGAATTATTTTATCGGTTGTAGAAGGTGGTGGTGGTGGTGGTGGTGGTGTGTCTTCCACGGCCATGGATGCCGAATGGAGATATTGGTGGTGGTAGGGTTAGATTGGACGTCGGTAGTGGAGAAAAAAGAGGAGGGGGACGAAAGATTAAGGAGAGAAAGGCTGTGATACCATATTGAAGGTTAATGTTTATTCCTTGATTATAACTGATAACAACTATCTTATATATATATAGGATACAAGAGATTATTCTCGAATAATAACAATGGGCTTGGGCCTAATACAAATCAATAAATAATAAATGTTGATTGATGACTTGACTTTGAATATTGACTTAACTGTTGAATGATGAATTTTGACTTGACTTATATACGGCTAATATCCAAAAATATATGACTAATAATAATAATATATATAAGATATTAATCTATTCTCTTCATATTATTTCGATAATACTCTATAACATAACTTATAAAACAAAATAAAAATAAAAATCATACATGTATTTAAAAAAACATAATGTCTAAACCCTGCGTGCACGGGCATTAAAACTAGTATAAATGAAAGAAATTAAACCAAACATAAATTGAATTTCATTACTTCTTCCCGAAATCTATAATTGGACATTCTGCCGCAACTGAGATTGCATTCTAGTTAGAAATCTCCGTTAAAGTATATTAACCATAAGTTTCAGTTGCTTGTCTATGATTCTTTAATTTAGAAGTTACATTTCATCCTTTATTCTTGAAAATATATTTAAACAACAAGCTAAGTTATTACTAGGAATTACAAAGCTTGAATCACGAATAGAAAAAAAATCACGAATTGAAGTTATATCCATGAAGTTATATATCCATAACGACAACATACATAAGTGTGTGGTTAGAGTTGATAAAAATATTTCAAATGTTCCCAAGTAGAAACATACATTATATGTTATCGTCTGGGAATGATAGATCGACTTCACAACTGGACCTTTTTATGCATCTTCTCAATGTCCTCATTTGACAAATTTCCACTCCGAGCAATTGTTATACTTTTTTTACTGCCAGTAGATTTCAACTCAGCCGAAACACTGAGAATACCATTGGCGTCCATGTTAAAGCGAACCTTCATCACTTGCATACCTGCAGGGGCTGTGGAATACCACCAAGAGTGAATTCATCAAGAAGTGTGTTGTCCTTGGTGTTCTTGCTCTCACCCTGATACACAGGGACTAGGAAAGCTACTTGGTTGTCGACCCTTGTTTCATAAATCCTCTCCATTATGGTGGGTAATTTTGTGTTCCTCGGGATTATGACACTCATATCTTCTCCTTCGACCCTTATACCAAGGGACAATGGTGTCACGTCGAAAAGTTTCAAATCCTGCACAACTTTGTTGCCTTTACTGCTTATATTTGCAGCCAACACTGCTGCCCCATAAGCAACAGCTTCATCCACATCAATTCTCTTGCAAAGTGGTTTCCCATTAAAGAATTCTGTTAGCATATGTTGTACCTTGGGAATCCGAGTCGACCCGCCAACAATAACTATCTCATCAACATTACTCTTATGCATATTCCCATCTTTTAAGCAACTTTCAACATGCTCAATGCACTTCATAAAGAAATCATAGTTTAGCTTCTCGAATTTTGCACGTGTGATATTCATCGAATGTTCCCCCACCCATATCGAAGATGATAACGTTGGTTTCCCTTAGACTGTTTCTATCAGCACTTTTGTCTAAACCGTAGGCAACTGCAGCTGCTGTTGGCTCATTAATCAGACGCAAAACATTGAGGCCTGCTAGAGTACCAGCATCCTTTGTTGCCTGTCGTTGTTTGTCATTAAAATATGCAGGGACCGTAATCACTGCATATGTAACTTTCGTTCCAAGGTACGCCTCAGCAGTCTCTTTTAGGTTCTTTAATATCATAGAAGATATTTCTTCAGCAGAAAATTCCTTGTTAATTTCATTGTGTTCAAGCACAATCATTGGCTTATCGGAAGACCCTTTAATTACCTTAAAAGGCCATGATTTGATTTCCTCCTGCACTCGGCTATCACTGAATCTGCTTCCTACTAATCGCTTAACATCTGAAAGTAGTAAAAAGTAAATGTACATAAATTAGATAAGATTTAACAGGCTGTAAAGTTCATAACGGGTAAACATATGATTTTCTAGTGATTTAAATATGCAACTTGCTGATCAAATCAACTTACCATAAACAGTGTTAGTAGGGTTCCTGGTGATTTGATTCTTGGCACCCTCGCCTACTAAAAATTCTGTTTTGTTACAAGCTACGCAAGAAGGGGTAATCTTGTTTCCCTGTTCATTTGGAATGATCTCAACACGGTTTTGTTGATCAATCCATGCTGCCACACATGAGTATGTTGTACCTAGATCAATACCAATGGCGGTTTCTTGAATTCTTCTCGACATCTTGAAATGAGTTGTTGAACAAAGAACGTGGAGTAGATATTAGGAATGCAGATGTGGACCAGAGATGAAACAAAAGGAATACCAGAAACTATTTTCCCATCTACTAGTTCTAATAATTGCTCAAAAGAATATTAAGCCCTATGTGTTGCATTTATTTAATCAAGTTGGTGATGTATAGTATAATGGTTTGAGAACATACTTTTCTTAATTTAACATTAGTCGAGTTAATCAGAAGTCATTGCACTCCACTAACTGGGCTCATGCAATGTGGTAGTTGACATTCCTAGTCCCCATTTTTTTTCAAAAAGAAATTCTTTTCAATATATGTTGTGTTTGTTTCAAGGTTTGTCTGCAAAATATACATCTTTGATAAAAGACTTATTGATACTCCCTCCGTCCCATATTAAGTGTCCACAATGGAATCTTTTAAGTCTTTTTTCCTCAACTTTGACCATAAATATTTTTGTTTGTGTTATATAATATTGAACGAAAATTCTACCAACGAAAAATATATTCAAAACTCTATCCATTCATATATCTTGCATCAAGTATCATATAACATAAGAAGAAATCATTAAGGTCAAAGTTGAAGAAAAAAGACTTTGAAAAAGTCAAGTGGACACTTAATGTGGGACCGAGGGAGTATTTGAAAAGCCAAATAACCCAAGGATATGTTGCATGCACGTAGCAAAAGATATAGCAATCGCTATCATATTGGTATGGTACTAGTTTCTACTTTGGTATATTAAGTTAATGAACTTCGGTGGTGTTTCAATTTAATTGACTTAATATAAAAAAAAATTAAATTTATAAGTCATGTGAAAATTGTTTGTTTGTAACTTAATAGAGATAGATGACTCAAAATATTAAGTAATAAAACCAAAAGCGTATGCATTAAATCATTTATTAATTAAACATGACTTAATAAAAAAAAATTCATCAAATTCCACGATATATAGTCAACGTTCAAGATTGAATTCGACACAGTTATGACGCAAGACGCAGAAAGCGGATTTGGATAAACCCTAATACAAGGGTTTATAAACCCTCATATAAGAATTGATAAACGAGGATGAACCAATAATGGGAATAAGATAAACTCCTAAAAATAGGGGTGTGCACGGTTCAGTTTAAGTCGGTTTTTGGCTAAAACAGAAATCAAATCGAAATATTCGGTTTTTATAAAACCAAAAACCGAAAGCGTTCGGTTTTCTCTGTTTTTTGTTTATTTCGGTTCGGTTTTTCGATTTTTGCGATTTTTTACCGTTTCTATTTGGGTGTGGCCAATTTATATTAACAAACTTGTTTCACGTATAAAATTGGTTATTCTTTACTTTTTTGTCAATCTAAGCCTAATAATGTTTAGCTCAAACTTCTACAATTACACATATATAGATGAGACACAAACACATGCAAGTGAATAGACACGTACTATGATCATTGTCGCATATGTGTTGATATAATGTCAAGCAAACACATGTACACAACAAATATGTATATAGACGTTAAGATAAATATATTATAATTCCACTCACAAAATAAATATGAATTTATATATGTGATTTATTTAGTTATTTAGTTATATTATATTAATGATATATTATTATAATAAAACCGGTTATGTTTTTACGGTTTGGTTTTTGGACGAAAACCAAAACGAACCGAACTTTTCGATTTTTAAAAGTAAAAACCGAACCATCGATTTCCTATTTCGATCGATTATTTCAGTTTGGTTTTTTCGATTTTCGATTTGATTTCAGTTTTTTCGGCTTTTCTGCTCACTCCTACCTAAAAATATGTAGCTTATTAACAGTTAAGATCAAAACATAAGATTTACAAAACCATAAACCCTAGGAGAATGTTTTTTCTGAGAAAAATATAATTAATTAAAGTGAAAAAACAAAACTAAAAATAAATAAACTTTTCATTTATATACAAAATGTTTCTTTACATATCAAGGGATGAATCCTAAGCATCCATTACTAATATACACAATAGGTGAAGGAAACGACGGCGTTTTGACTGCTGCTACAGTAACGGGGCTGCCCTATTTTGGGCCTGCCCAATTTTGGGGGGTTTTTTTTTTTTTTTTTATTTAAATTTGTATGCACAAAGTAGGAGTTAAAAAAAAAGAAAATAACGTAAAAAAAAATATTATTCGGGAAAAAATTAGCCCCGCCGCAACGCGCGGGTTCTTTTGCTTGTTTCTTATATTAGATACCATACCCACTTTCACCCTCTTAGTCTTTCAAAAATTAATATCTTTTAAACCGTTAATCGTTAACTGAAAAAAATTACACCATCGCGACGAACATTTAATTATCATCATATAAGCGAAAGTATATCAAAGTGCCCGTCTATAAAAAGATAATTAAGTGCTCGTCGTAACGGTATAATTTGTTTTGTTTAACGATTAACGGTTTATGAGATATTTAAATATTTAAATGATGAGTGTAATTGAATTTTTAATTTAAATATTGATTAACATCCCCCTATTTTCTCAACAAGAAAACGAGTGGTTGTGATTTGTCCCTTGTTATGTTAGAAAATTTTGGTATGTAAATGAATAATCCTCATAATTTGAGATGTTTCAACTTGGTTCCAGCTAAAAGTCAACTTCTCCAATAGTAAGTTATTTAGCGTTGGTGTCTCCACAACCGAAACCAACAATCTCGCCTACTTCTTGAATTGCTAACCCTCCAAACTTTCTTGTTCATACCTTGGTCTCCCATTGGTGCAAACATGAGTGTGGCTAGCAATTGGAATCTCATCACTGAAAAATTCCATAAAAGACTCACCTCTTGGAAAGCTAAGACACTCTCGTATGGTGGTGGGCTTATTATTCTTAAGTCGGTTCTAGGGTGCACTTGGTACATATTTCTTCTCTCTTTTTTGGCTCCGAAATGTGTGATTTTATATCTTGAGAAGCTTAAACGTAATTTCTATTGTGGTAGTTCACTTGAATCTAACAAAATGGCTTAGATTGTGTGGGATTTAAACTTGTTCTTCTCCATCATGTGGTGGTTTAGAAATAAGAATCCTTAGTGCTTCTAACCTAGCCATGTTGGTTAAGTGGATGTGTTTTCATACGGAGAACAACTCACTTTGGAAACTTATAATCACATTAATCCATGGCCTGGATGGTGGTGTTAGTGGTTCGATTCACTTGGATCATCTTAATCTAGCATGCCATTAAGTCCATGGAATAAAATAATGAACTTGAACAAACATCAATCTATTGTTTTCCAGAGTAGTGGGTAATGGTTCTATATTTTCCTTTTGAAACGATGCATGGTTGGGGGAAAAATGTCTTAAAAACATTTTCCCAAGATTGTATGCATTAGAACAGTTCAAAGAATGTAAAGTAGTGGATCGATGTAACATGTTATATAGGTGATGCGATTGTCATAAGGGACTTCTACAAGAAGTTTTACAACTCCCTAGGCAGAGTACCTAACCGTTGCAGTAGTAGTATAGGCAAGACTCAGGGGGTTGTAATCGTTCTCTAGGATAATAGGTTGGGAAGGCTTGATCACGGTCTAACAGAATTCTAGGGGTTGAGGGAAGATTATTTTTATGTTTTTATATTTTATAGAAAGCAGGTAAATCTATGGTTTAAGAGGTTTGTTTGTTTAACTAATAACTAATATTTAATCTACTGGTGATAACTTTTATGATAATTAAATGTATTTACTTAATCATGCACTACTTATTAGATTGCTTCTCCTAATCTTGTTGCCTTGTCACACTTATGATGATATGTGTAAGTATTTCCTAGGTCATGAACGGATTACACGAACTCGCCGTCTATTTAATATTCCGTTAGGGCAACACACAAGTAAGGTAGTATGAAGACTGTTACAAGGCCCCTAAGAGTATGAGGTATCAACCATATAAGGGGCAAGATAGTATGAAGGCTGTTACCCGATGGTATCCTTTCTACGCACTCGCGTTTCCCTAGACGTGTCTACAGCAATACAGACAAACGCTGGTTTTCTAGAACCTAACGCGCACAATCATCAATCAAGAATCAACAATAAAAGGATCTACAATCCGACTTTCATGCAATCATAAGCAAATACAAATGAGGGTTTAGCCTCGCATGTTATAAAGAAAGCAAAGAGATAAATCAATCATGCAACACATAGACATATTGAATGATTAAAGATAAATAACCTTACTTGGATTAAAACATGGATTCAAGGTAGTATAATAGGGTTTTGAGGCCCTAAATACGACCTATGAAGCTGCTACAAGAGCTAGGGTTCGTCTCCCTAAGCTATACAAAATTATCCCAAAAGTTACACACTAAAACCCTAAAATTGGTTTTGTATATATAGATAAATTGACACGACGGCGTCGCTTGATGCTCCTGACGCCGTCGCCACGTGGATGGTTATAGATTCACTTTAAGTCGGCTACGTTGTGACGTCGTCGCCAATGTCCAGACACCGTCACCAAATAGATCACGTCGGCGTCGCTTTATGCTTGCGACGCCGTCTCCATGTTCTGTAAGCAAAATTTCTTCAAGGATTTGGTGTAGGTCTGTAATCTTGTCTGTTTCTTCTCCAAATGAACCCAAGTCACGTGTATTTCCTCCAAATGTTATTCAAGTGCTAAAAACTTAAAAACAAACGATTAAGCACATAATATGGGCATATTTGCATGATTTATAGGGTTAAATGACTCCGAAATAATGTATAAAATGACACCTCATCAAATACCCCTACACTTGGGATTTGCTGGGCTTTTCTACCTAGACAATAGCAATATGAGGGTCATTTAACATACTCTTTAAAAGTATTTTACAACACAACCTTCTAGACCTCGTAATTAAAAGCTCGAAAAGTATATACTAGCACCTCACATAAGTGTTTGGGGATTCTCTCTTTCACTTGAGTGTATAATAAAATAAAACAAAAAATCAACACTCATTACCTGTTATAGCATATAAATTACCATAGGTTTGGTAAAGGATCAAACCTCCACCGCTAGGTGCAAGTATTATTCATTACTATTTAAGAGGTCTTTTAAAGGGTTGTGGGGTGTAGGTGTAAGATAACATATAATAAAAACGGAAACGGATAGGATACATTTGGGTGGATTTGGGTGAATTTAGAGTGGAAGGGTTAGCTAACTATTTACCTGAATACACACTGGTTTGGTTGCTAAGCCAAGACTCGGACGAAGATATAAAAACTCTACACAACTCTACATCAATATCTTTCTTTTTCTTTTCTATTTTTTTCAAACATAATACATCATAACTTGGGGTTTATAACATGTACACGAATTGAGGTCGATCAAAATAACATGGAGATCGTCTAACAAAATAACATGGAGATCATCTAACAAACATATGGGGGTATTGACTTAACTTTTCTTCCACATTCTTCCGCGAAATAAATACTACCATGAATCATAATCTTCCCAAAACAGTATTTACAAGGATAAGGACTTAGCAACCGTGTACTCTAATAATTAACTTGGGTTAAAACAATAATGTACTAAAAGCGAGTACATACAAGGTAGGCTAAGGCGATTTGGGTGTAACGATTGGTTTAAGGGTTGACAATGCTCTTCATTAATAATCTGGAATCCACCAGAAAATTACGAGAACCGTGAAAAAGGATAGGCTCGGAGGGTTGTACTAGGGGTATCCTGCACTAAAAACGAGTGCATGGCAAGGGTGTGGGATAGTTATATGATCGATGTGACCATAATAACAATTACATGTTTAAAACATGGGTTAATCCTAGTGCCTCTTTTTAAGCAAATCCTAATACTCACTATGCGGTCTCGGGATGCATCACAAAAACAAGTTCTAGAATTTAATATGCTATCGGTACACTCATATAATTTAATACCGATCTCAATGCTCCAGAAAAAGGCGACAAAGACCACATGTACACATCCGTAACGACGGAATAGACATATATGACTGCTCACTCCTTAACTCGAGAAAGCTAAAGGTATAAACTATATTGGGTATCAATAATAGATACCCGAATTCCTATAGATCTAAAGGCGAACCTCACATTTTTTTTGGTAGAATTCTAAGGGTTTTTGTGCTAGTCATATAAATTCCTATCCATAAGACGCTATTAATACTCGGTTTTCGTCGGTATGTGTCATAAAAAAATTTAAATTTTGGTCAAAATTAACCTTTATAATATATGCAAGGTAATGATATATTACCCAAAATACAAGTCGCACAGCATAAGGCAAGAAAAAGCATAGTTATTTTAAGGCTTATTTTCCCCCTACACTTAAGTTGAACATTGTCCCCAATGTTCTATAGAAGTACCCGTAAAAACGAATAAAGGGAAAAGAAAACAAGTAAAAGAAACTAGTACTCCCCTAGTTTGCTCAATAATGGAGAAGAAACATGCGATAACTGGTTAAATCGTCCTCCAAGAGTCGTCTAATGAAAACATCCTAAGATCTTCCAAGCTTCTTCTTGTCAAATATAACATGTAATCAAAGACAAAGACAACTACACCAAGCATAAAATCCATTGGATAGATACATATACAACAAGAATTTAGGGTTTTGACTCTACGAAAGCAGTAAAGATAGGATGAGAGAATTGTTAAACTCATGGTTTTGCAGGTTTATAAAAGAATTTAAACTTTCTAAGTGTTGTACAAGTTATATTTTCAAAAATACTTAACATTTTTGAGTTTTCTTGTAACAGGGCGTTTGATGCCGTCAGGAATATCCTGACCCCGTCACAAGTGTCATGCTGACGGAGTCGCGTGGAAGTCGTGACGCCGTCTCCACACTCTGTGAAAACGTATTTTTCATTTTTGATGAAAAATTTCCTGAAAATTTTTCTGCACTCATTCTTATAAGTTATTTTCCTGTACAAAATGTTGCATAACAACCTGAGAATTAACAATTCAATCATATGACTAGAAACTGATGCGAATTAATCGAAATATTTTATTTTAAATGTTTGAATTTGGTTCTAAAAACCGAATATTTCCACTACACTTATTTTGTTGCAAAATATCTTTGATTGCAAATAAGACGAAGTTACAAACAAACAAAGCATGATTACAAAATAATTCAAACATAATAAAACAAACAATAAAGAATTAAAACACAAGACACTCCTAATATACGGGAAAAGTAAATATTTGGTTGCCTCCCAAAAAGCGATTTTCTTTATTTACGAGTCTTGTAGCTAGACTTGAAGTCACACGTCCTTACGTGACTTCTCCTTCATCATCCATTCCAGTTGCATATTCGGGTCCAAGCTTAATGGTGTCTTTATAAAACCCGTCTTCTAAGTCGGATGGCTTCCTACACCCTCTATCATAGTCGTCCTCACTGAGTATTACCCTAGATGATAATAAGTCATGACCCTCGTTAGATAATTCGCTCTTCTCTGGGTCCTTATATGGTGTTTTAAAGGTAATCTCTTTAATCCCATCCGTGAAAGTCATTAACCCGTATTTCCTATTTATAGCTAGGCAAGTGATCTTAACGAAGGGCCGTCCAAATACTACGTTTGACAAGCTAGGATCAATATTAGTCTCAATACTTTCCAAGATGGTGAAATCCATGACATAACTCATGTTTCCTACAAATACGTGCATATCCCTTCCTAATCCTACGAAATCTCTTCCCATATACTCATATCCATTCTTTCTAATAGAGTTATAATAGGCCAGGGACATGATGTTCATGGGTAGGTCAATATCAATGTATGCGTTAGCCGTAAATCTATGTCCAATCATGCAAGGAATCTTAAGGTTTCGTAGGTCACCCTTTTTATCCTAAAGTCATAATTGAGCGAGCATTTAGGCAATTCCTGAATTAGTGATTCATAAACTAATTCTTCACTTGTGTCAATTAAATCTAGAGGCTTTTCAATATCTATCCAATCTATTCCTTCGTCTATCTTGTCAAGCCCTAAATTATTAACAGCAGTCGTGTCTTTCAGCTCTAGTTGTGGTGTATCTCTTTGTTCTTCGTTGTGTGCCATGGTGTTGGTGTCTTCGGGGTTCCCCTCTTTTCCTTGCTCTTCTTCTTTTGATTCGTCATTTTGAGGTTCGTTTGGCTGCTTGGGACATATTGTGACAGGATTGATCAAACCATGGACATGGGTTGAGCATTGCGGGTCTTCAGTTGGGCAAGAACGATCAGACAAAACTGGATAAGTAATCAGTTTTGGGTTCTTAACTGTGTCGCTAGGTAGAGCTCCCGCTATTCGATCGGTGATAGCTTTCAACATTGTGTCGATTTTGTTGGCCATCTCACTTTGCTGTTGTTTGAAATCAGCTTCAAACTTGGTCAGTCTAACGTCTTGAGATGCCATGAAGTTGGATACCAATCCTTCTAGATTTGATTGATTGTTAAAGCTTTGAGGACAGTTGTTAAAGGAACAGTTCGGGATCAAACCGTTGGGTTGTAACCGGTTAGGTGACTTCTCCCTGATGGATTGTAGGTGTTACCAAAGTTGTTTTGCTCGGGCTTAAAAGTATACCACTTACCTCCCGCTTCATCGGTACGCGAGGATGCATATTCAACGAAGGCTTGTTCGAGATCTTCCATGCAATACTGAGTGTCGTGGGGACCACTATAGATCTCACATGAGGTAGTGATTTTGTTCACTTGAGTAGGTTGTGCCAGAGCAAGATGAGCTTCCATCAAGCGTTGGACTTGATTTTTTAGCTCAATTAGACAGCGGTCGGATGTACTCGGGACATCTTGAGGCAAAGCGATTGCCTTGACCGGCTTAGCGAAATCCCTTGGGTCATTCCAACTTTCATTGTCATAGAGGGCGAGGTCCTCTAATAATGCCCAGGATTCTTCGGCATTTAGGTCACGAAGCTTACCACCAGCCGATTGGTCAATGGTTCGTCTTGTGACGGGATTGACATGGTCATAAAAATTTTAGACTTGGAGGCAAAGGTCGATGCCGTGATGAGGGACTTTTTGGAGTAAGTCCTTGAAACGAGTTCATGCTTCAGATAGAGATTCTCCATGATGTTGTTGGAACATCAGGATATCATTGCGGAGTTTTGCGGTCCTTCTCGGTGGAAAGAATTGAGCAAGGAAACGAGTAGTAAGATCCTCCCATGTGGTTATGGATCCTGCTGGAAGACGTTCAAGCCAATTGCTAGCTTGATCGCGAAGGGAAAATTGAAATAAACGCAAGTGCGTTCTTTCCTTATTTTCACCGTCAAGGTCAAGTGAGTCCATAAGTTTTAAGAAATCCTTGAGGTGTTGGTTTGGATCCTCGAACCAAAGTCCGTGGAATGAGCATCCGTTTTGCACCAACTGGATGGTGTCGGATCGAAGAGGTACCACGTTGTTCCCTACGGGGAGCTCAAAGGTATTCCTGTAGCCCTCGTGGCTAGGTTTGGAGGAGTCTCCAAGAGTACGGATAGGATTCTTGTCTCTCATGGTGGTTGACAAGAATGGATTACGAAACAATTAACACGAAGAAAAGACAGACTACGAGAAAGCTAATATGCAAAAATTAAAGTCTTACTTGAAAGGATTCAAGCAAGTAGAACAAAGCTAAACTATGATCAAAACCTAACTATTTCCCGGCAGCGGCGCCAAAAACTTGATGCGGTTGTCATAAGGGACTTCTACAAGAAGTTTTACAACTCCCTAG
Source organism: Tanacetum coccineum (assembly GCA_026074375.1). Lineage (NCBI taxonomy): Eukaryota > Viridiplantae > Streptophyta > Magnoliopsida > Asterales > Asteraceae > Tanacetum > Tanacetum coccineum. The sequence continues at coordinate 12,723 of BQNB010168401.1, forward strand.
GAAGAGTACATAACCATTGTAGTAGTAGTATAGGCAAGACTTAGGGGGTTGTTATCGTTCTCTAGGGAAATAGTGTTAGCCTCAATTTATTGAGTCGAACAAGGAAGCTCGGTCACTCTACGATGGAGCTTCGGTCTTTAATTAGTTAATGTTGTAACAGGATAATATTGGGAATCGGGCTCGATAGTTAATCTAATATTGTATATGTTTCGGGTTTAATCCCAAGCAAAACCCAAGCCCGGGTCCTAGTTAAATATCCCGCGCGTCACTTTTACGTGTCGGGGTATATAAGCTTTTTCTTCTTTAGAAAAAGTAAGTTGTTCAGTTGTTGAAAATATCTAAAATATATCTTTCTCTTTTCTCTCTCATTTTCTCTCTCCTCTTTCTCTCTCTAAACAACTCACCTCCTCATTTCTAGTTCCGATTTCGTGTGTGATTATATGAAGTGAAGTGTTATGGGATCCTACAAACACCATTATCGGACTCAAGTTCAACAAGATCATCATCGACATCATCATATAATGGTGGAGATGAATAATCAAGAGTATGTTCATCGGTGAATATCAAATAAGCATTTTCTAACAGGAAATAAGCATTTAAAAGCAACTTAATAAACCAAACAGTAATAAGCTAATTTAGACAGACTTATATAGAAACAAGAACCAAGACGATTTGAATAAAAAGCTAGTATCTAAAAGCAATAGACAACATCAATAAGTAGTAAAAAGCAAAACATAAAGGAAAATAAGCAGTAATACCAGTATAAGCAATGCTACAGTAAAATGCTAAAAATGAAAATGAAGGCTTACTTGATCCTTTGCACAAAACAAGGATAGAAATGCTCTTAAGGAGCTTATCTACAAAAGCTCCAGCTTATCTTATGATAAGCTGGTAAGTCCATAAGCCCATTCATTTTTGGCTTATCATCCAAAAAAGTAAGTTGTGGTATTTTTTTTTGGGTAACTTTTTTATGTAATTTCTTAATGGCCTAACAGTTTTTTTATTGCTTTAGAAAACAGTTTAAACAAGAGCTTAAACAAGAGCTTATGAGAACATTTTCAAAACATGAAGTGCATAAAAGAGAAAATTAGGATTTTAACTTAAAAACTTAAATTTCATTAAACTCTAAAAACATTACAAGGCTTTGAAAAGGAAATGACAATAAGCTAA
>BQNB010168402.1:0-13892 GCA_026074375.1 Tanacetum coccineum
TGTCAGATAACAACTTAGTGTTTCTGACAGCATATGTATTGACCTGGTTTCTGCCTAAGTGTATGGAGGGCTTCTTTCTTTTCATCATTTATCCTTACAATTCTTTTTCATTCTTCAACCCCTTCAGTGCTTACCGAGACTTCATGACTAATACCTTGTTGGGTTTGTTCCAGTACTAGCTCCATCTCAGTCGACACTATTCCCGTATTCTTACTTTAACTCCTTTTGTCATACCTAAGGACTTCTACACTATCTAATGGAATATCCCTGGGTAGATCCCTCCGGTTCTGGCTGGATCATAGAAATGAATACCTAAACTTAACCACCTTATCACTCCAATACAGTAAATTAAATGGTTGGTCTTTCGTATTTCTGCATTTCAGCCAATCATGTAACCATTTGCTCCCCTTCATATGTGCATCGATTAATTAAAAGAGTTTAGCTCATATATGGGTTGGCGTACACTTGAGATCTTGAAAATCACATCTTTAGCCATATATTTTAATCACATTTTCTCCCCTTATCAGAAATATTAAAACTCTTGATAATTTGGATATCAATTGATTCAAATATAACTGCTTTCGGGGAAAAAATGTCCAATTATTAACAAGCCGTATTAGAAACATTTTTAATGCTCCCTCTCAAATTATGAGGGTATTATATGGTGTTTAAGTATGTTACTTTGAAAATTTTGAATTTACTAAGAACTTCTTGAAAATTCATACTCAAACACTATATATGCCTAATTTTTAAGTCTACACTACACATTTATATATTCACAAGATTATTATGTACGAGGTTTGACCTGAATGATGAGAACATCACATGATAGAATCATATGGTTCTTTGTAGCAGCCGTAGTCTCCTTCGTACAATCTCCCACCAATGAACTTTTCTATGCTCCTCATTACCCTTCTTTCTTTCAAGAAGTTGTGAATCTGATCTTTCTGTGTCCAATCACTCTTCGGCATTGCTTCAACTTTCTTTCCAAGTTACGAAAGTCTTTGCTTCAAACTTCGAGTATGAAACAGATTCAGATACATAAGTAACTTGAGCTTGTGTGGTTGGTGATGTCGGTGTTGATTTTATCTTAGCTTCCCCCTAAACCAGCAATCCTTTCTTGAGTAGATTCAGAACTTTCTTGCAATCCGCATCAAGCAGTTTCGATGTATAAAGCCTAGATATCCAAAGTACATAATTACCCTTTTCAAGAATATGATACCGCAACACCAAAGTCAATTAAGTCCTGGATGTCCGTAATTCTCCTTACACGATAGTGATGATATAAATTGAAACACCAAAGTCAACTAAGTCCCGAATGTCATAATAATTCCCCCTTAAGTAGTCAAAATGAAAACACCTAAGTCAACTAAGTTCCAAATGTACACATTTCTTTCGGCCAGATGCTGACTAACTAAGGAATCATCATACTTATCATATCTATATGTACCTCTTTGATCAAATATTTCTACTCCTTTTAAAAATAAGCTTAGTGATTAACTGATTAGGTAAAACATTAATTGAATCAGAAAGAACTCTTCTGACATTTTAAATATTATACTCCTAACAATTCCCCTGGGGACTCAAATGTTGCATATGGATATTGACGATATGTCTCTTCCACATGTGATTGAATAATAGTGCACCCTAAGATTCAAACAAGCCTATAATCAAAAGAAGCTAACATCAAACGACAAGAAGCTAACCTCAAAAGAAGGCCAAGGATACTATCAAGTATACATCTACTCCTTCCCCCTTGCTGGCTTCGACACGTCGGAATCAGCAAAACCTTATACGCATACATATTCAAGATCGTGTTTGAAGAATTAATAAGCTTAAATCTAGTCCGTGAGAATCAATTTCAAGGCTTTTAAAACTATGAAAGTATTTTCAAGCATTCCTAAGTCTTTTACAAACTATGAGGTGTTGGCAATATTGATCGAATGTAGTTTAAAGCCTATACTCACTAGGTCTCATATATCAAATAAGTCCCTAAAGTTTGACACAAATGACATCTAAAGCTCTTGTAGTTAATATAAATTAACTCCCCTTTAAATTGTTATCCGTCATTATCAACAACTTTATCCGTTTGTTCCGTGACTTATTTTGAAAGACCGTTTTAAAAGATTATTTGATGACACTTTCCCCCTCAAATAATGACCCGTTTTCTATTTAAAGAGCTGTTGTCATTGTTTGAGTGGTCGATTTGTCTTTTAAAAATCTTTTTGTGATTACTAAAAACACTGATTCATTATGAAGACAACTTTTTACCAATAAAAATTAGATTTCTCTTATTTTGTCACCATCAGCGCTCTGACGCGCCTACTTATGAATCTAGAAGAACGGGTTGTGATGCCAAAGTAATCAAATAGCCTTTGCATAGTTCATAAAGTAGTCATGCCCGAGAATAAATTCCCGTTGAGAGGTCAAGTTTCTTTTTTGACGGAATACTTGCCTTTAAAATGATGACCGGGTTGCTTATGAAATATAGCAAGCCATATGGTATGTTTTGAAAAACATTTAAACTTTTGTACGAACTTTATTTATGACCACGTGTCTTTATTGAAAGACATTTTTAGGGACATAAATATTATCGTTTGCAAAAGACATGCCATTAATACCTTTTTTTCTCATTTTTTATTTTTTTTGTTTGGTTTTAAATGGTTTTATATTTTTCTATTTTGTTTTTATAAAATTTTATAAAAAATAAAATAAAAATAAAAAAATCTTTTTGTGTTTTTATGATTTTATGTATTTACTTGGGATACAAGAAGATTTCTCTTCTTTTGAAGATAAAGCGCACTGAAGCGTACACCTTTCTTTTCTTTGAGGAACGGGGCCTGAAGTGTTGTCTACATACGCCATTATCATGAAGCACGGGTGTTGATCTGAAGTAATCAACAGCCATTGTCCTTGTTCATCATACATAAATTCCTGGAACCCTTGGTTTCTGATATATCACTTTTTTCAGCAAACAAACTCTGAGTCTTTCCTTTTCAGGATTGCAAAATATACCTGCACTGACATTGAGAGTTTGATCGCATTTATAAGGGTTAGTGATATAATCATTTGAACCATTTGGGAGTTCACAGTCAACCTTTGTTGTGCTAGATGTGAATGTCTTTTCAGTTTGAACCCACTTAAGACCAACAGTGTTAAAAATTCTAACCGTCGGTATCCACCTAAGGTAAGATCTAGGAGTGTTTATTTTCTCATGCACAACGGAAGACTTATTGAGAGAAAAACTATGTCCTGTAACGATCTTCCTACTAGGTTTCTGAGTATGACTCGTTGGATCTACGGGTTTGTTACTGTTTCTAGTCTTATTGGGTTGAATTCTTAGCCTGAGCAATTCACTTATTTCAGGAATTTTTGTTATAAATGCATCATGATTTGCATTAAAGACACATTTCTGACAAGTCGAACAAACAAAGTGTTTGAAGTCCGAAAATGAACTAGGATTCCTAGAATGATCTGCTTTTTGCATAGCTTTTAGCGTTTCCTCACAACTCTTAGATGCAGGCCAATTCCTAGATGTTTGATTATTGCTCCTAGGTTTTGGTGTACAAGCATTAGGAGTGTTGTGTGTTTTAGCAGAAGGCATTTTCCTAGGTTTAAGATTCCTATTTTTGTCTTGTGTCTTTTTCTTAGCTTCCTCTAGATAGTAATTATGAGCCATGTCATTTGACCCATACGATTCTTTAGAACTATTCCTAGATGAGCCAGGTGCAATCACATGCTGGGGTTTTGCAAACACAGATTCTCTAACTTTAGGCAAATAATGAGGAGTGACTGGTTTTGACAAAACGTTATTCACATCAACTTGGGAGGCAAACCGTGGTTTTAAAAAATTAGGTCGTTCAGATTTAAACGCATTCGGTTGTCTAACAACTGATTGGTTTCTGGGTGGTTGTAAAACCGGTTTCCCCAAGATTTATGGTTTTGAAAACTTAGTATCCACGCTATTTCCTTTTAATTTTCTTAATTCGTTTTTCAATGCTACATTCGCAAAAACCTTTTCCTGAATCTGAGCTTTTAAATTAACATTTTCAATAGTCTTACTATTTACTTGAGCAACCAGTGAGTCATTAAGGTTGTTTGTCTGAACTCGTGTCTTTTTGATAGAATCGTAAAGATCTTTGTAAGTCTGTTTTAAATGCTCATTTTCTTTATGCAACATCTCATTCTCTGCCAGTAATTTAGCCACACTATGTTCCAATTCGATATTGATCGTTTCATTCAAAATTTGACCATGTTGCCCGTCTTTTAAAGCTTGATTTTGATATTTAAGTTCCATGTTAACACAATGTGTTTCCATTCTTGAAAAGTCTTTTTGAAGTTGGGCAACGGTCTTTTTGAGAGAAATATTTTCAGATTCGAGAAATTGATTTGAAAATTCAGTTGTCATGTTATCAAATGATGGATCAGGTAAAGGACATGAAACTTGACATTTTTTAGCATCAGCATTCTGGTCAATCTCTCCTCCCCTATGACTCATATCTGTTGATTCAGGAGTGGTATTTCTATCAACCTTTTCCAACAAATATGTGTCATAAACGGATTCAGATTGCTCAGAATGCTGTTGTTCATTAGCAAGTATATTATGTTCAGCAGACAGTTGTACCTCAGCCATTGGCTGTTTGTCATTCACGGAGTTGATATCTGCATCATCAGTATGTGTATCATTCCCGGATCTGCTGCTTAAAACACGCCTTTCTGATTCTGTCTCATTGCTTTCTGTAACAACCAAACCAACATCTAATGCTTTACTCGAATTAACCTTTCCCTCTTTTGACTGCATCACTCTTTCATTCACACTTCTGTTATTTTCTCGTTATGCTGTGCCCTTTATCATAGAGTTCTTAACGGATTCATGTGTGATCAATGTATCACGGGAAAAAATAAAAATAAATATATATTCAAATTGTTGAATCTCGGTTCGAGTGTATTCTAGAAAGGACTTGCGTATCATTGCACCATCAAAATCATCGAAACAGTATCGAAAATTGATGAATGTCTGAAACTGTTTCATGAGTACTCTAAACGCATCTATGGATTCAGTCTCTTGAAATTCTTCTTTATCAAGTTGCTTTTCTAGATGATCTAAGTTTAGTAACAACAATTCTCTGAAAGTCAGAGTATATTGATCAAATAGTGCCACACATGCCCGTTCGAATCCTCCCTTGATTGAAAGAACTTGGAGATGTGAATGAAGTAGACGAAATGATATCATGCAACTTTCTTTTGCTTTGTCTTGCATTTGTTGCAACTGATACAACTACCTCTCTTGGAAATTAGAATTCAAAGATTCCATTGTAATTCGATGTGTGAAATGAAATTACGGATCTTAAGTAGATTTAGTGATTTTGTTGTGGTTTGAAATCAATTAACGTTTACGGGAATTTACAAATCTATGATTTAAACCGAGAAAAGAATTAAAATTTTCACGGAATTTTACAAAATCAAGAAGAAACCGTGAAGCAATAATTAATTGTTGTGAAATCGTTGTTGTTGTTGAAGAACTTGAGCTTTTGTTGACGAATAATAAGCGAAAACGATGAACGGTGCACAAACTTTCAACTTAAAATGAGTATCGGTTGATTAAAACACAAACAAGGACTAATGGTGAAAGATTTTTATCATTAAGGACTAATGATGAAAGTTCTTACAACTATATGTTAAAAAAATTAAAAAGAAACAAAAATTTATAAATAAAAGTGTTTTGAAAAAGAAAGGTTAAGAGTGAAGGACTTTTAAACACAAAGGGCTAAAAGTAAAACTTTTGAAATCTAAAGGTTAGAAGTGAAAAAATCAAAATTTAAACTATATTAAAATAATAAAACATGCACGAATGTAATCTTCTTCTTCGTTTCAAATATGTGATAAATGTAACGATTGTAAATTTGATCTTGTGGAGTCGTACGGTTATCGACGGTAGCAAGTAAATACACCACGTTGATCGAAACTGAGTCACGATCACAACGGTATACGTTATAAGTCCCGTAGATTATCGACACTCGAAACCGAAAACCCGAAAAATGCTAGATCGGGTCTTGAAGATTTAATCAACTAGTTCGGGTGACAATGTGAATCAACTAGTTCGGGTGACAATGTGAATCAACTAGTTCGGGTCTCAAGTGAATCAACTAGTTCGGGTCACAAGTAAATCAACTAGTTCGGGTCTCAAGTGAAGCAACTAGTTCGGGTCTCAAGTGAATCAACTAGTTCGGGTGACAAGGTTGTTTACTAGATCGGTTGTCAAAGAGGTGTCTCGTTCGGGTCTTCAAGGACATGACTAGATCGGTACATAAAGGTTGAACTCATTCGATTGTTTCTAAATGAATTAGATCGGTTCTCAAAGGTTGAACTCGTTCGGTGCTCTAGACTTGGCTTGATCGGTTACGCTAGATCGGTTGTCTAGATGTACTATCGTCCTAGCTCCTAAAACCTTGGATCTTGTTCCCTTGCTTGTTTTCACCGTGTACCACAACCAAAATAAGCTCAAAAATAAGCTGTTCCGCTTGAAATAAGCCACGAAAATGAAGCAACAAATAAGCTACTAACTTAAAACCTCAAATAAGCCACAAAAACTAGAGATTACCAAATAGGCTTTTAAAAGCAGTTTTGAAGGAGAATTATGTTGTGTTATCACAAAAAAAGTAAGAAGAGACAAACGAAAAAAAAATAATGAAAGAAAGAAGAAGAAAAGAAATAACTAGGCCACGTTTTAATTTTTTCAAAAAATACTAATAAAAAAGTATAAACTGTTTATGAAACAAGAGGAAGTAGAGATAGTTATGGTTTTAACATATATAACCCCAACTGATTTTTATGAACAGTAAGCCCGTACAAAAAATGTGATAACCATTTAAACGTTACAACAAAAAAACCGAATGAAAACAACAGCATATAAGCCGAATAATAAGCTCAAATAAAAAATGACCACAACGAAACCACTAAAGGAACCAAGATAGAACCATGGCTCTTGATACCAATTGAAGAATACTAGAAAACTATGATCCGGTGGTCTTGGTGAGTCAAACCACATGATAGCCATTTTAGTGAGAGAGAGTAGTGAGAGAAAGTTAAAATATAAAATAAGATGAATAAAATGGAAGATACAAATGACTCAACCCCTCTATGGAAGCCATAAAGGGGTATTTATACCACCATTACATAAGAATCATATGTTGACTATACTAGTCCCTGTGTGTGGTGATATGGTAAAAAATTGGTACATTTCTGTAAATGTCGTCACGTAAGTGATTCCTAATAATCTTCCCACGGACGATATTACATAATCTAGTATATAATTTCCTACAAGTACATATTGATTAAGAACAAGAACTTTTCCATGAAGCTTCCTATACTGATGACGTTTCGTGGTGGTTTGACTTCAAGTCTGCACTCCAACATGAATCATCTTTGTAGTACCTTGTAGGAGAAATTCTATAATAGGCACGGACATAAGTAACGCATACACTTTGGGTTAAGGAGGAAGCTTCTGAATTAGCTTCTCTTAATTCGTGCCACATATTCTTCATTAGAAATTTTCAAAGCTTCCTTAAACTAGCAATGAACTCCAAGCTTCCCCCTAATTAATGCCGCATATTCTTAATTAGAGCTTTCAAGCTTCCCCCAGACTAGCTATCCTCTCTGGGCAGTTTTAAAGCTTTCTTTACAGGATTTGTATAATTAAGTGCCACAACTGAATTGTAGGATACCACATCAAATATTACTACTTCTTTAAAAATAAGCTTAGTGATTGATCATTTGGGGTAAGCATTATCTGGATCTGCAAGTAGTGCTTTCACGACTTGAATAATTCTTCTCACAACGTTTCCCCCTTGGAGATTCAAATAATGCATACTAAAGTTCTCAAGATATCGCTTCCCCTATGTGTCTGAAGAAATGCACCCAAAAGCCACAAGTTAAAGCGCTGATATTCTCTGCGGTTATGACATTGTCTTCCCGGCATGGCCTAACTTAAAAAAAATTCAAGAAAGATGCCCTATGTCAAGCTTTCAAGGCAAAGACTCAAGGGTGAATCTACTCCTTCCCCCTTGCTGGTTTCGACACGTCGGAATCAGCAACACCTTGGACGCACATTTACTTGAGTACTTGTGTGAAGAATAAATTAGCTCAGATCTAATCCGTGAGAATCAATTGCTGATCAAATCTCTACTCATAACCTCTCTCTGGCTATCATTTCAACCGTTTTGTAGGCTATTTGAAGTGACCACTGATGAAGTAAACCCAATATACCAAACTTGAGACAAAAGTAGAATTTCCTGTTCTTGTGACTTAAGCTTGCGCTAATGTTGGAAGAACGGTGTAGAGAATTTGTGCTCCAAGCAAATCTCTAAGTACTTCATACCCCTCCCAAAGTATGAGACTTTCATCACCTCTTGCGATTATCCACAACGTCTTAGCGTGTGACACTGAGTACTACAACGTAACTCCTTTAAGTGATAGTTAACCAGGTCATCAACCATCCACCCCTTGACTGCTGGAAACTAGATAAACCAAGTCTTCAACTTAAATTAAGCTCGAACAAGTTATCATTGAAGTATGCTCCAGCCAACCCCCGATTCAAGATAAATAAGATACGCCTTCGTAAAATTGTACTTTAATCTCAAATAAGTGATACCTGATCAACTCCGTAGTCACAAAAGATTAATTCAAAAATCTAGCCTTTAAGTTTCATGATTCTTTATCCATCATAGGTGGACGATTGTCGGCACCCGAAAGAATCGCTTTGTCAGCAAGAGTCGTCATTTGATTGTTACAAAGATTACTTGGTTGATCGGACGATGGTAGAAAGAAATTGTGTTTGATTGAGTGGTTGTTGAGTCTTGAAATAATTCTTGAAACTACACGGGATTTTATAATTCTCGACAAAACCGAGAAAACAAGTTAATGTTTCACGGGATTTTACAAGTCAAGAAAATAACGTTATAATGAGAAATTTGAGTTGATCAGGTTTTAATTGGAAAGTGACTAGTCGGTTCTCAAAACATACTTGATTGGTTCGATTGTCAAGAAGTTGGTTTAGTTCGGTTCCAATGAATCTTGTTTAGTTCGGTTCCAATGAATAAAAACTAGTTTGGTTCTCTCCTTCAGTAAACTAGTTCGGTTCCAATTAAAGAAACTAGTTCGGTTCCAACTAAAGAAAACTAGTTCGGTTCCAACTGAAGAAAACTAGTTCGGTTCAAACTAAAATCAATTAGTTCGGTTCCAACTCGTTCGGTTTTAACTAAAATAACTCGTTCGGTTTCCACATAAACAAACTAGTTCGGTTCAAATGGTTCGGTTAACTAGTTCGGTTCCAACTCAAGAAAACTAGTTCGGTTCCAACTGAAGAAAACTAGTTCGGTTCAAACTAAAATCAACTAGTTCGGTTCCAACTCGTTCGGTTCCAACTAAAATCAACTCGTTCGGTTCCAACTAACAACAACTCGTTCGGTTCCAACTAAAACAACTCGTTCAGTTACAACTAAAACAACTCGTTCGGTTACAACTAAAATCAACTAGATCGGTTCCACTGGTTCGGTTAACTAGTTCGGTTAACTCGTTCGATCTTCTAGTTCGGTTCCAACAGACAAGACTAGTTCGGTTGTAACTGAGACGAAACCCAAATTTTTAAAACTCAAAAAGACACATTTTGATTGGTTTTTTGCAAAAAAAATATTGTACAACTAGTGTTACTAACCCTATAGGAACAAGAAAAATAACAACTTTAAGGTTTATAAGCCGAAAAAATTTTAAATCAAGATTTTGTCTTTTGTAGGTTTGAACACATAATCAAAAGAACCAAACCACAAAAACTAACAACCACTCTATTGACCTCTTGATACCAATTGAGAAAAAACTCATTTTACACAAAATGAATAGAGAGAGGAAAGTAAAAAGGAAAAACTAGAATGGTTGATTGAACTATGTGAAAATACAAAGAGAACCAACACCCTCTCCATGTATGGAGAGGGTATTTATACTTACATGAGGTGGACATGAGACTGGTACATGGGCTTCATGGACCTTTAGACTTGTTACCTATGTAAAGTTTCCAATTATTACTTGACGAGCTATCTTCCGATATCTATGAAGTGACTGAGACTTTTCTAGGAATTTCGGTTATTTTCCTAACACATATTAACACTTGCGGGCCTTGGTACAAGTAAAACCAAGTGTCATTTTTAACCAACGCATTACATTCATCGTACATAGCATTACGCTAGTTTGGGTCCTTTAAGGCGCGAGCCAGATTTTTAGGGATAGGAGAAATAGAGAAAGTATGTAGAGACAAGCGGTCAATAGGTTTGACAATGCCTGATTACGACCAAGTGATCATGGAATGAGTACGAGGGGGTTCGTGTACATTTTCGGTGTTTGGATAGGGATTTGGAAAATTGAAAGTTGGTGGTGGTAATTGACTGGTTTGATGTGCCGAAGTAGATGGGCCGCTAGCGTGGTTGTGGGCTATCGAAGTTGGGAGGGTGGATTGAGGTGAAGGTGATGGGTCGGTAGGAGTTGGGCCGTATGGGGTGTTGGGCTGTGTCGTTTCGTAAGTTGGGGGAGGTATAGGGGCTGATGCGAAGGTGTTTAAGAGGGGGGAAGGTGTGGAGTCAAGGAAGGTGTAAGAGGGCGGAGAGGAGGGTGTCATAGAACGGTATAAAATTGGTTTTCGTCAAAAGTGACGTGTCTAGAGAGGATAATTTTATTTGTTTCGTGGTCTAGGCATCGAGAACCATGATGGTAAGCTTGGTAGCCCAAAAATATACAAGGAGTGGCTCGTGGAGCAAGTTTGTGTGGGGAGTGAAGGTGAGGGTAGCATAGACACCCGAATATTCGTAGGCGGAAGTAATCAGGTGGTTTATTAAAAAGGTGAGTATAAGGTATTTCATTGTGAATTGCGGTAGAGGGTAGAAGGTTGAGGAGATAGGTGGCCATATGGAGAGCCTCGACCCAAAATGTAGGGTAAAGGTGTGCTTGAAAAAGTAAAGTGGGAATGATATTGTTAATTGTTCGTATCATTCGTCCCGCCTTGCCATTTTGTTGGGATGTTTTTGGGAAAGAGAATCTAAGTTGAATGCCATGTTTGGCAAAGAGGGTGTGAAGTCGGTTGTTATCGAACTCACCGCCATGATCACATTAGAAGCTTTTTATTTCACATTTGAATTGGTTTTTAACATAATTACGAAAGTGCAAAAATTTATCAAACATGTCTGGTATGTGCTATTTTATACATACTTTTTACCTTATTAAACAAGCAAAAAAGACCAAAAATGCCCAAAAACATGATAAAAATGCATTGTATACGTTTGTTTTGTGATTTGTGTCTTGAAGGTACGAATATTTATCAAAAAGGACAAAATTAAAGCAAAAACAGACAAAACCGAGCACGGAAATGGAAAGAGGATGAAAAACAGAAGCCGAAGGCGTATTTGAGTTTAATGGGTCAACCCGTACCCATTTTATTGGGTCGGGTCAGTCCAATAACTCTTATACTATAAACCTTATAAGCCTAAAACCTATTTAAAAACAAAGTCTAAATCCATTTACCATATCCGGCCCAAGAGCAAATTAAGCCCAATACCCCTTTCTTAATATATATTTGGTCAAATATCAAACACGGGTCAACGCCCCTAATTAAATCAATGTACATCTTTTACTCATACCATTTCCCTCTATTTTCACCCCCACAAAACAACCAGGGTAAACCAAGCCAATCCCACGCTCTTGTATACTTCTAAAAGCAAATCCCTAACAGTTCTGACACCAAGGAATGCCACGCTGGCAATCCGTATGAGAACAATGATTGGTGATGTGACAGTTTTGAAGAATCAAGGGCTGAGATTGACCTAAACAAGCATAAGGGCAAATGGAAGGCAGTGATCAAGGCTACTCAACTCTCTCACACAAGAAACACACAAGAGCTCAAGACCCTCTCGCACATCACTATAAAAAGGAGGCCAAGCACACAGTAATCGGCATCTAGGAGTAGGAGTAGAATAGGTAGATTGGCTTATTTTTCAACTTATTTTAATTTTATTGTCTTTCAAATTAATTGTACTTCCTTTTTATAAGCATTATAACGCAGTTGTTTAATAAAATTTAAGTTTCATTTCAATTCTTGTTATTTACCTTGTAATTCACTTTTATGTTTTAAATATGCTTCCAAATGATTAAATAAGCTGTCAATAAGCTCGTATCAGTCTCAAATTCTTATAGAAAGTTCAAATAAGCTTGTATAAGCTGTTGAACCTCTGGTTTAGTGAATTACACCTTGTCTTGTATATTAATGGAACTTAAGATTTTGGAAGATAAGCTAGCCTTGAAAAAGCTTATGGTTTTTAGATTGCTTATTCAATAAGTTTGGTAGGTTAAAGCTTAATAGGGTTTTATTACCCCTGTTTTGAGCAAGGGGTTGAGGTACACTTCATTTTCTCTTCTTTATTAGCTTAAATCTGCTCTGCTTATTTATTAGCTTATTTGTGCTTAATTCTTGTTAGTCAATGCTAATTTGTTCTTTACTTCCCTTATGTTATATCTGTTTCTGCTTATCTTACCTTAAATAAGCTTTTCTTAGATTAAAACTGCAAATCCATTACTTAAAGGGGTGTTTAGATCAAGCAATACTAACATGAGTTAGTACTGCTGGATCTCCTTTGTCACTTAAATTATTTTCAACAGATCTAATTTGAGTCTTAGAGTTAGTTTAATCAAGTCTTTAAAGTCTAAAATTTGAATTTTAGGTTCAATAGATCTATGGTTTGAATCTGTGTGTTTTTAGCTTGTCATAGCAGCTTGTTTGGTTAGATCTTGTTTAGCAGCAAATATATGTTGTTTTCATGTTTATTTGAGTCTAATGATGCAATAGAATGAGTTGAGTTTTAGTGAGCAATTGTCCTTTTTGTTTGTGTCCTAATCTGTCAAAACCTTAAGTCTATTTTCAAAAGAATTTTTCCCAATTTTCAAAAGAATTTTTCCCAATTTTTTGCAAAGTTCAACCCTAATTTCAAAAGAATTTTTCAAAAGCTACAAATTAGCTACAACTTTGCAATTTTTGAAGTTACAAAAATCTAAAAGAATCAACATGTGCTGTTTTTCCTGTCACTTTTTAAGTCATTTTTCTAGCTAATTTGTAGTTCAAGTTACCTAAAAGTTGTTTTTATGTGTTCATTAGAAGCCAATCTTTATCTGTTTTCAGCTTTTTAGTTTTTTCTAAATGCTTATCAGTCTTAATTCTTAGCTTAAAAGTAGTGATTAAGTCCTTTATGCTATTTTTAGAGTCTATCTTTTTCTTTGCCTTTTAGTCCCTTTTAGCTTTTAGTCTTTGCTTATTGTTGATCATTAGTGCTTATTAGGTGTTAGTTAAGATCTATTTTTAGTTAATCTGTCTTCTAGGTTAGCTTATTAAGTCTAAGCAGTTAGGTCATATGTCAAGTTTTAAAAAACCTAATCTGACACTTTTTAGTATGCTTATTTCTAGCTTATTTAGGGTACTTGTTTTCACTCATTAGTTGTTATCAGGTTTAGGGCTTAAGCTGTTTAATGCTTATATACTTTCTTTGGCTTATTAAGTCAAAAATTTTAATCAAGTTTTAGTTAGATGGTCAAGTTAGCTTTTAAGCTAACTCTCTTTTTCAAATAGTTTTTCTAGCTTATTTTTTCAGCTTTGTCAAAAAATCCTTTTACTAAAATTGTTTATTTTGTTAGTCTTTAGCTTATTTAAAAAGAAAAATAAAAAAAAATGTTTTTCCAAAAAAAAGATGGCCACAGGTTTCAAACCTGTGACCTCTCCCTTCATACACTCAACATATTTAACACACCACTCTCAACCAAACGTGCCCTTGGGTCTTTTCCGTTAGGAGTTGGTATTAATTAGTACT
>BQNB010168404.1:0-13892 GCA_026074375.1 Tanacetum coccineum
CTTGAAGTCAATATCCACATCATAAAATCAACTTAAATAAAAACAAATTTTGTTTCTTGAAATGGGTGAGTAATTGATCAAAGGGTTTCCTAAATTTAAACCCATCTTCAATGCAACCATATTCATAATCTTCCCCAAAATCTCAAAGAAAGCCCCTTTTCACATCAGTTTTCTATTGTCAACCAAGGAATATGCAAAAACAAAAAATTAAACACAAACCCTAGGAAAAAAAGTTAAATAGACGAAACTGAGGCATACCTGCAATTTAGGAGCTACGAATGCCAAAATTGGAGCCAAATTAGTATCAATATTTTTGTAATGGATTTGCTGTGTGTTTTTGGCGTGGGTCTCCGGTCTTTTTCAAATTAATACCCTGAAGCTCCATCTTTAATCTCGCATTTAATTAGTTGTGGAAAATAAAAAAACGCAACACTTCATATATTTCAAGTTGATGGTTACATTCTTCATTTTAGAAAATGAAAAGACCCTAAAAACCATAGGGACACTTGATCTTCTTCATCCTGTTAGTGTGTGTGTTATGACACTTCCACATTAAATTTACACGCTGAATCTTTTATTTAGTATTATAGATATAGATGTTTTTATACCGTGAGCCTTGTCTATCTGTACGTATGTGTGTCTAAAAAAGTCAAAAATTTAACAACTTCCATCGTTATCACGTAATTAACAATAGCCCTAAATCACTTGTTTAGCTCGATTTCACCAAGCCCCTTTTTAGCTTTTACCTTTCCAAGCTCACACGTACACCAATGTTTTGCACTTACTAAGTTTAACTAAAAAAAATTCGTTCAAAAAAAAAAGTATAACTAAAACCCATAAAATTTTACACACTTTCTATAAAGAATGTGTAACACAACAAAAGTTGTAAAAATGACATCTTTTTGTGGTGTGTATTTTATTTTATTTTATTTTCCTAAAATCGTGTGTTATAGATACTTATCACGGGATGGAGAGCCAAGACTACTCAATAACTAGTCAGAAACTTCAAACTTGTTATGTAAATCGTGAATGGAAAAGTAAGAAGTAAGGAGTATGTGATCCTTTGATCAACATGTTTGTTTCCTTTTGTTTTAGTTTGACTAATATGTTTTTTAATCATTAATGAAACATATGCCACGTCTATTGTTACAACAAACCAAAAATATAAGTTTCATCATATAAATGTTACTCTTAATGATTTTAGTCTTTATACTCAAACTCAGGTTTGTTCCTGACACGAATATAAGCTTTAGTGATTTATAAATGTCAAACTTAAGTTTACTTCCAACACTTCCAAGCATTATATTAGTTGACAATGGAGAGTATTAATACTCTAGCTGATAGTTTAACCCTTTCAATTGTTTAGTAACACCAAATTTTTATTCTTTCATTAGTTTGATGAAGTTGAGTTTTGGCCTACAAAAGATAGCTAACTATGTTCCACATAGTGACTATAACTCGTTTACTCATTGGAAACTTATCAACTTATGTTTTACATCTCTTGCAAAAATAGATAACTAAACAATGCAAAATTGTGATAAAAAATATATAAGACAAATATGACTTGTTCATAGGCATTTATATCCATATACCCTCTTCATAAGGCAAACTTTATGATTAACAAGAAATTTGATTTTATTGAAAATTGAGGTTCACCTTGCGATTCAAGGATAGTATCGAGGAGCTCTGTCTTCGACGTTGCTGTCCAACTCCATTACTTCGGGGCTGCCCTGATAAACGAGACTTCTGACAAGTAAGTCCTTCACCATAGGTATGATTTCATTGCTTGCAACAGGGCTTTTTTTCACTTCAGCGAGTGCTCAATTCACTAACCATGAATCTCTACCTGACCTAAACTGGTCGTTTTCCAATATGAGAAAGGCTTATCCTAACTACGCGGAAACTGAACAAGCTGACCGAGTTTGTGATCAGGAATACTATCAGCTCTCTGTCTTGATTACATTGGTCATGGCCTATTTTCTGTGTTTTAATATCACAACTAATTGCTGTTATTCTAATGCGCTCTTTGTCAAAATTATATACAATAATCTGTGAATTTTATATTCACAGATTACACATGGTGGTCAAGAACCTGAATTTCGAATATTTGATATAAGGACAAGGATTTTTAGGTTCATGAATATTTCATCAGATGATTACTCTTTGGTTTTCACAGCTACCCAATCATCTGCATTCAAAGTGTTGGTTGATTCTTACCCGTTTCACACGAATAGAAACCTTTTGACAGTTTATGATCACGAGAATGAACCCGTTGACAAAATAATCGATAGTTGTAGAAAAAGATCCGGTAGAGTTGATTCAGCTGTGTTCTCGTGGCCTAACATGAAAACTCAGTCAAAAAGACTCAGAAAATCGATTATCAATAAAAACAAGAAGAGAAAAAAAGAGGACTTTTTGTTTTCCCACTTCAGTCTAAGGTTACAGGATCAAGATACTCGTATCTTTGGATGAGTTTGGCTCAAGAAAACGGGTGGCACGTTTGTCTTGATGCCAATGCGTTAGGAGATAAGGACATGGAGACATTGGGCCTTTCTCTTTTCCAGCCAGATTTTCTCATTTGTTCATTTTACAAGGTTTTTGGGGAGAACCCGTCTGGATTTGGGTGTCTTTTTATCAAAAAATCTCGATCGTCAGTGCTTAAGAACTCTGCAATGAGCACAGGAATGGTAAGTATCGTTCAGGCTTCTAACCGGCCATTGTTCCTCCAAGAATCAGGGAGTATCCATAGTGGGAGAAAAAAAGACATACGCCTGGCAAGCTCAAGCTCGACCTCATCATCATATTCCAATCAAGAAACCTTCGAAATACAAGAAATACAAGAAATAAAAGAAACTAAAAAAGAAAAGAAGCAACTATCGTTTTCTGAAGTCTGGAAACGTGACAGATCTCTTGACATTTCTGAATCAAGAAAAAACGAAGCAAGCAGCAGTGGAGTCAGCTCAGATATCGAGTTTCGTGGATTGGATAACGCAGATTCATTAGGTTTGGTACTTATAAGCACCAGGGTGAGATACTTAGTGAACTGGCTAGTGAATGCATTTGGTAGTCTTAAGCACCCTCATTCAGAAGACGGCGTTCCTTTGGTTAGAATATACGGGCCAAAAGTAAGGGTGGACCGAGGCCCTGTGGTGGCGTTCAATGTATTTGATTGGAAAGGTGCAAAAGTTGAGCCAACGCTCGTACAGAAGCTGGCAGATAGGCACAATATTTCTCTAACTTGTGCAACTTTAACACATGTTAGTTTTGCGGACAAGGCTAGTGAAGAAAAGGAAATAATGGTTGAGGTTAAAAGCATTGAGAACGAAGCTCACAATAGCCTGACGACCAAAAAGAAAGAGAAGTTTGAGCTAGGGATACCGGTGATCATGGTTACACTTGGGTACTTGACGAATTTTGAAGACGTTTACAGGGTGTGGACATTTGTTTCACGGTTCTTGGATGCAGATTTTGTGGAGAAAGAGAGATGGAGATATATGGCGCTTAATCAAACTACCGTCGAGGTGTAGCAGATTTGATATCAAAGATTTCATTCATTTTTATTGTTAGCAAGTTTCAATTCATTTGTCAATAGCATTTACCATAAAATGTGCACCCATTCAACATGAACTAAATAATAGCTACTCAAAATACGAGAGTACATAAACTTCGTCTAGATGCAGAAGGCGTTTAAGCAACCCGATGTTTTCCCACGCATAACTTCTCCCAAGCAGAATGACATTGTCACGCATTATGGTCAGATACTAAATGTATGAATACTAGTAGAACCATAAGCTAATACATGAAATTGGTGCAAAATCTCATGAACAACATAACTTTGGAAATTTTAGACGCAAAAAGTAGAAGCCCATCTTTTTAATATTGGGTTATGATGTTGGGCCTTGAATTGTTTAATGGGCTAAAAGTGTTATCTAAATGGTTTGGCATACATTACTTTCTGATTATATATGATTTGCAAATGCCATACGCATGGGCGGACCGAGCGGGTTTTCAGTGTATGAAAACCTCATGGGTTTTTTCTGGCGTAGTTTAAAATTATGTCAAATTTATCGATTTTTTCTAAAATAAACTCGGTTCTTAATTTTGGATCAAGATCCTCTAGTTATGGTCAAACATGATTCATCATGTTAGTCTTATTGTGAGAGTTAATGAATAAGTGGACCCATGTTTTTTACTAAAAGAAAATGTTTTATGTACTTATCTTATTTGTGATTGGTGAACATGATCTATCATGTTTGACTATAACTTGAGAGGATCTTGATCCTTTTTTTGGGTTACGATTTTCGGTACGTTTCACAAAATGAAACTGATAACTCTTGGTCTTTGATCTGGACATAGGGTAATGGACCAACATCTTGTATTCCTTTTCAATATTACAGAGAAATCGATGTAGACGGTCACAGAATACACCGACTAGGCGTACTGAGTCAAATATGTTAACATCATAAGCAATATTATCATATATTCAAAGCTCGTTTAAAACGACGACGTTTATGTCGTCTTGCTACAGTAGCCGGCCCTTTGGGCTTCCAATTTGGGCCGGTTCATTTAGTTTTTTTTTTTAAATAGGCAATATAAAAAGAAATTGCTCGGCACAAAATAGTAAAAAAATTACAAAAGTAATGATTTATTAAAATAAAAAAATACCTGCGACATGACGTTCAACACATAAGCCCGTATAAAAAAACAAACTATTAACATGAGCCCAAAAAAATAAACCCAATATAAAAAAAATTGCTCGGCACAAAATAGGAAAAAAATTTACAAAAGTACTTATTTAATCAGATTAAAAAATACCCGCGACATAAGACCCAACACATAAGATTTTTTTTTTTAAGTAGGCAATATAAAAATTTTTTTGCTCGGCACAGAATCAGAATTTTTTTTACAAAAGTACTGATTTATTCAGATAAAAAAATATCCGCGACACGAGGCCCAAGACATAAGCTCATATAAAAAAACAAACTATTAAACATGAGACCGAAAAAATAAACCCAATATAAAAAAAATTGTTCAGCACAAAATAGGAAATTTTTTTACAAAAGTACTGATTTAATCAGATAAAAAACATCCGCGACATGAGGCCCAACACATAAGCCCATATGAAGAAAAAAAACTATTAAACATGAGGCTCAGCCAGAACGCGCGGGCTATTTTGCTTGATAAAAAAACCAGAAAAAAAAACCTAAAAAAAATTAATTGTCGACACCAATTAAAAAAACCCCCGCCCCACATCAACGAAAACATACCCGCCCCGTAGCAACGTGCGGGTACTTTTGCTTGTTATACATCATTCCTGCATCTTTGGAACTCGACTTTAGTTAAACATAATAAAATTGTTATGTTTGACTAATAAATTATAGTATAAGTGATCATGTTTATGTTAAGTAGTGTTTTTTTAAGATCGTTACCCTCCTTTTAAGGGGTAATTATTTTTCGGGTAATCATGGTTTCGGACTTTTAACAGACTAACGAGGTCTAGACTCACCGTCATTCAGCAGTTTTTAACCAAGGATATTATTCCATTTTTTCATAAAGTTGACGTGATCACTTCAGGATTGTTTGCACCTAGCAAAAATCGAACCTCATACCTCACATATTTTGGTGATATTACTCGCAAGACATTTATCACTAAGCCACCTCTGAGTAGTTATTTTAACGGTCATTATTAATATACTCGAAGTTGTATTACTTAGGTTGGAAAGCAAACAAACATGCTGTTTCGTTCGTTGCGAATTTGTGATATGGCATGCGCATGTGTACCAGGCATTTGTTCCAAAATCAATTACTGTTGATTTTATGAACAATATTTAGTTATCA
Source organism: Tanacetum coccineum (assembly GCA_026074375.1). Classification (NCBI taxonomy): domain Eukaryota; kingdom Viridiplantae; phylum Streptophyta; class Magnoliopsida; order Asterales; family Asteraceae; genus Tanacetum; species Tanacetum coccineum. The sequence goes on from BQNB010168404.1 coordinate 5,839, forward strand.
TAAACAGAGGATCTAAAATAAAAAAAACATATTGTAGTTTTTCTATTAATATAAACAATAAATGCATAATTAACCGAATTAGCTTCAATTGGATAGTTGTTAATTCATCGGTGCTATTTTAAAAATGCAATGAAAATTGCTTACTGGTTGCTAAAATATTAAACAACAAATATTTTGGGTATTTTTGTAACAAGAATACCAGCTAATTTTTTTGTGGCTGAAAAAATTGCAATTTGTTAAACAATTTACTTGAGCTAATTTTTGATGCCTAAATGTGCATAATTTAGCAACGACTTCTAATTGTTGTTAATGACATTTTTTCTAGTAGTGCTAGGGGTGCTCGGGGGTTTACGAAAACCTGATGAATGTTTGTCGCATAGTGTAAATTTTCGTAAAACTTCTCTATTTTTTCAAAATGAACCCGATCTCAAATTTTGGTTTTACGTGAATACTACTTAATCCACTAATATGTGAAATAAAAAAATTACTATCAAAACTTTTTATACTTATAAAAAAAATTATTTAATGTTTTGCGTCCGCCTCTATTTATACTTCTATACTAATATATAAAACATTTTGCCTCAAATCTTGAAAACTGAAAACTTAATCTATAAAAGGGAATGTTTAATGGCAATCAATATCAAAACTTCAAAGCATTCAGCTAGTCAAAATAATTACTCACAGTCAAATCTATAAAAAGGAATGTTTAATAGCAATCAAAACTAATTGATTATATTTGGAAACTATTGAAACAGCCTAACCTAACTCATATAAAAGCCAACCCACACACCAAACAATCACATACCTAACGAATAAAACACACACAAAAAAAACACACACATCTGTCTCCTCTTATCTCTCTCTAACCACCACCGCACCCTGCCACCACGAAACCTACCACAGGGACACCACCACAGCGACACCACCACCCTGAAACCCTAACACCACCGCACCTCACCCTACAGCGACACCAACGCCACCTGAGTCACCACCATTGAACGTCACCTCCATCGAGAGACCAAACACCACGGCCATCAAGACAAACGCCCACCAAAAAGGTCTTTTAAGTTTTAAGGTATTTTTGTTGTTTTAATGGATCCATGACTATTAATCATGTTTTAAGGGTTTTTCTTTTATGGATGCGTAAATTTTTTTGATAGATGATTTAACTATCTAAGTTTTCAATTTTTTGTGTTTTATTTGTTACAGCCGACGGAGAATCGGTCGTCGCCCCGGAGATCTGATGCCGCCGTCGAAAACACCGTTGCGGCGCCCAAAAAGTTGCTGCCACCGCTGTTGAACATCTTGTGTTGCCAGAGTATGTATGTAATATTTATATAAAATTTATTATGTAAATTTGATATAAAGTTATTTGTATTTGTTATAACTTATTTAATAAAATTTTGAAGGTTTTTCTTACTTTTATACATTGTTTTCGTAGATCCAAGTTGTGATTACATTCTTGATACCTTTTTCGCCTCATAACCCTCCGACATACAGGAATATTAGCCGCTGATGCAATTTTTGTTACGGTGTCCGGAATATTGTATCTTTTAAATGTTTATTTTTTACGTTTTGTTGTAAAGTTTATATACATTTTCTTATATAAATTGTTGTTGTAAGGTTTTTGTAAATTGAATTATATAGCTTATTTTTTGTTGGTAATTTTATTATTCAATTCTTGAAAGTGAAAACAAAATGTGAAAACTTAATGTATTTTAGGAATGGTTTACAATGTCAAAACTTAATCACAATGTCATAACTTAATCGCATATAAAAACGAAATCTATACTAATTGATTGACACAAAATGTTTTGAACATTAAATGTTAACAACTTTGACATATTCAAGTGGCAGGTTTGAATGAAAATTGAATATGAAAACTTAATGTATTTTAGGAAGGGTTTACAATGTCAAAAGTTAATTGCATATAAAAACGGAATGTATACTAATCGATTGATACAAAATGTTTTGAACATTAAATGTTTGTAACAACTTTATATTCAAGTGGTTGGTTTGAATGCATTAAATGATCATATTTAATTTGGTCATTTAACTACTAATTTCTACAATTATGAAGGCTAATTATGGAACATATTAATGAGCTCATTAATCTATCATAATTTTCATTTACTAGAGTTTGAGTAAATATTCTATAATAGGGATCACCGTTTGCAATTACATTTTGATATTTTCACGTTCTATTTTGAACTTTACACGAAACACTTACCACAATATCGCATATCGTTAATTGGCCGCCACTATAAATGTTGTCTTTTTTATTGAATTAGCGCTTTAAATCCGTTTGCAAATTAAATTTGGTCTTTCACGTCTATTTTAAATGATAACAAAACAAACACTTATGCACAATATCATATACCGTTATTATCTGCCGCTAGAATTTCAGCCCTATGCACATTATCGTCTAGTATTACTAAAAAACCTTGTCATGTAAGCTAATCTTTACTTGCAATAAATTTCACTAAGGAGAGAGATATGTAAGCTGGTTAAATGTTGATGTGCTACAAAATTGACCTTTAAATTTGTGTAACATGCTTGACTTATACAGTATCAATCTTCTGATTAGGGGTGTTCATCGGTTCGGTTATCAAGTTATTCGGTTTGGTTAATTTTTTTTTGGTAAAACCGAACCAACCGAATTTAAATTGGATTTAGCCGAAACGAAAATAGAATTTGAATTTTGTTCGGTTTTCAGGTTGACCCGAATAACTCGAATTACATAATTTGTATTTTTAAAGAAATTCAATTATATAGTATTTTTGAAAAAATATATTTCAAGCTTAAAAAATGCTTTTTTTATACTAGAAAAACATTTTAAGGATCTTTTTTTATATAAATATATAAAAAAACATATCTTTATATGAATTTTGTTTTCGGTTCGATTCGGTTGATATTTTTCTAAAATCATATCAAAACCAAAAACTGAATACCTAATTTGGTTCCGTTCGGTTTTGACAAATTTGGTTCGGCTGCAAACTCGGTTTGGTTTTTTTCGATTCGAGATTTCGTCACGTTTTCATGTTCCAATTGAACACTTTCCGTTTTTGATTATTCTCAAAGGACTACCTCTAGCGACATGATTTTGCTGTTGACATACAAATTGCAAACAACATTTAGGATCAAGAATCAGTAAACTATTCTTTTTTTGATATCATATACCCACCAAAAGAAAACAAATCTAAAGACATTTGCAGGGGAAAACAAAATATGGTATATAATTATATATAGTTTTCTTGCGTTGAACACCTAATAACATATTCTGCAACATATTCTTTTATGAGATGACATACATGTTACTGTTGACGCAGTCAGGGTGGGTTTCCCGGACATCTATGAATTTTTACGATGTAGTGTTAATTTTTATAAAAAACTAAAATTTTCGAAAATGCATATGGTCTGAAAGATGAAAATGCTACATCCACTAATAATTTACAAAAATTTATCCATCACAATGACATGAAAATGAATTAGACCAATCATGTTGTATAATGTATTCTCTTTCATACTTTTCATCCACCGTATCCATATGACACATGTGTGTGTGGATTTTATTTTGTAGTAAATCTTTTGTGGTTCTAACATTCCTCCTTAAAGATATGTTTTTCATAAATGCGTGTCATCCTTTTCGGTTTTAGTTTCGTCCCTTAAAAGCTACGTATGACGTATATATTATAAATTATATAAACACACATTTATCGGATATCCGGTCTGCGACCCGTCAGGTGACTCGACCTGGTACTCATCCGCTCGACCCGTAAACCACCCTCATACAACTCACTCGTTTACCCGACCCGCAACCCGCCCGCCCGACCCGAAAACACCCGCAACCCGCCGGTATTTACGAAATAGCCCCTTGGGTATTTACGAAATAACTTCTCGGACTATGTGTCAAATTACAAAAACTACCCTCACTTTAAAAAAATTACATAATACCCCATCCCCCCACTAACGGCAGTTAAGTAACGACCGTTAATTTTTTTTAACAATTTACGAAAATAGTCATGTGGGTCGGTTGTTACTTAACAAACGTTTTGCAAATACGTCTCTTACTATTTTAACCCAAAAAAAAAAGAATGGAAAAAAACTATATACGGAATATAAATTATTTATATCTTGGAAATTTATTTGCAGAACTAAAAAAAGGCTAATCACAAACATTATTTTATAATTGCAATATGCTAGCTTATTCAAAAAATAGTAGCCAATTTATCTTATTTTAGAAGGAAAAACACTACTTAACACGTGATGCACGTGGACTGTGTTTGTTGTCTAGTTGGTATTAAAATAAGAACAGGAGAATCGAGTTAATACTAAAATAAAGTGACATTATTTAATTTAAATTTGCTTTTATTAAAATGTCTATAAAATTAGACAGATCAAAGGGTGTGCCACCCATAAGGTGATACAAATATTCACAAATTGCCAGGACAACAATAAAGTAGCTTAACTCTATTCTTAAAGTGCATTTTCTTTATATTTAAAAATATGTAAGCAATATTTTTGGTACCACCTTTCATAAAATCTTTAAAAATATGTAAGCAATATTATTGCAAAAAAATGAAGTTTTTATTTCTAAACAACATGAAAATAAAATAATTTCCAAAACATTGAGATAAATTGTTGTTATTTTACTGTGCTATCATGCAGGACTTTGTAGCTATACAAATAAATTGTATTAAGCTCAACGTTTGACTAATTGTAAGCATTACTTTTGGAAAAGAAATTTAATGCATAAATAAAAAAGAACAAGAATGAAATGTTCCTACTCTAATAAAGGCATGATTTATGATCACTATAAACAAAAATAATAATAAGAGTTTGTCTATGAAAGAGCTTTGGCTCAGTTAATACCCGCTTCTGAACAACTTATATGATTACTGAGGAGATTTTGTGGATAAAAGATCAAAAGTTCAAGTCTCCTGTAGTCCTGCCTACTCCAGTTGGTGCCCCACTGAGCCAGAAGAATTGTCAAAGCTATTCTTTGTGGAGTGAACAATATTAGTGCCAAAAGACACACAAAGTGAAAGTATTCCCGTAAATTCACACATTTTATAGTAGATAATAAGAGTTCGTCTAACATATGATTTGAGAGCGTTGTATTAGAGAGTTAGAAAAGTAAAACATTAGTTCATTTACTAATATATTTTTAAGGTAACTTTTAAGTTTAGTATGTATTAATACAATTTTCAACTTAAAAATGAGTTTAATTAAGAGATAGTGTATATTGAGGCCACTTAAGTTTTCAACTTTGACATATAAGTCATCAATTTATTGAAACGAATTTATAGGTCGTCCAACTATATGTTTGTTTTCGTTTACACTAATTCTGGTCAAGTTTATGCCTAAAAACTATAAAATATAAATAAGGAACCAACCTCTAACTTATTCAAAAGATACGAATGAAAAATTTGATGTGCAATACCTATTATACCATTAATTTAAGTGTGAACTTATATTATTAAAAGCAATTTAAAGGGGTAAAACTGAAATTTCGCAACTAGTTTTTACTCCTAATCATTTAATATGTTAGTGGTGTGTTAATTCTTGCTGCTTGACAATATGGATTAAATTTGACTGAAATTGGTGTAAACAACGATAAACACATAGTTGGGTGGCTATAAGTTACTTTCAATAAACGGATATATACAAGAAATACTCAAAAATTTGATGACCTCCTCATACATTAACTCTTTAATTAATATTATTTAATAACTTATAATCAGTGTTCTGAATGTACTCATTATAGAAACCCTAACAATAATAACAAAGGGGTTGACAATCAAAACATCTAAAACTTCTTTTGAAATACCTAAACAATAATAATAATAATAATAATAACAATAAAACAACACTCGCATTAGCACATAGAAATTAACCTTCTTATTGTTGCCGGCCAATCTTATTTTTTAGGGACTGTGTGGCAGCCTTCTTATCTGTCCGATCTTTCAACTTTTAATCCTGACCGCTTTAATTCAACTTTAGATATTAGCCATTTTTATCATCCGTTATATTAGAATTAAACCGTCAGCAACCGTTTTACTTTTAATATAAATATGACACGTGCCCTCTTATTGTGGGGATGAGATACACCTGATTATACCTCCCATATCAGAAACATAGTAACCATGCGTAGGTGCTTTCAATATGGGCTAACAGGCCCAAAACGTATGACGTTTTCTTTGGATATTTGAATTTGGCGGTAATTTAAAATCATAATAACTGCTAATGGAATTCAAATTTGTGCGGGTGTAGTTTATTTTTAAAAACGTATGACGGTTGGATTTTGTGGTTATAAATACCCACTTACTTATCAAGCAGATTTACTCATTCCTAAATATTTCATTTTCTCATATCTAAGTTTCTTTCAATTCCAATGGCAAGCAATAAGTCTTTTGTTTCGTCTCCTATGGTTGATGATTGTGTAAGTGTGTTCGAAGAATGTTAGTTATTGTTATATTATCATCTTTTTTATCAACCATAAACTGTTTTGTATTAATGATATATTTTATTTCTAAACATGATTCATTTATTAGTGATGGAAGTGTGAATTCGAAACCTTCTGTTACTGAGCTTAATGGTGTAAATGATGAGGCGTTTATGGTTGATAAGAAATATGTGAATGTAACTGATCTGAATTTGGTGTCTGACGATAAAGTTTCATTATTTGACAGGGATGATCTGGAAAAGAAAGTATTGTGTTGATAGTAATAAAGTAACCGTTTCTGAGTATACGATATTTGTATCTAATTATATTATTGATTTATTCAAATGTATAATGTTTTAAAAGCTTAAAACTCTTGATGTGTTACAAAAACCCTTTTACTAAGTAACACGTCGACTGATTTTCAAATCAATTTTTCTCTTTATTGCTGACTGTTTTATTACAGGTTCATATAAAGTTGAAGATGGTGTCATCCTGTTCCGGCGGAGACAAGCGCATTACCGCATGCTCATACTTGACCAGCACATTCAAAGAAATCATGAAAGCTCAAGCATATGTTTCTAAGCTTCCGCAACTCTGATATCACACATACCTCTTGAAGTGGACAAGCATTAAAGTTAAAGAACTTCAAGAACAAATTATTTAAGTTTTCAAGATCAAGAAAGGTATGAGCATGTCGGTCCGCAAGACACAAGACCACAAGACGGCGAAAGATCACAAGATGATGATCAGAGATTAGATTTGGCTGATGATCTCAAGAAAGCTCAAGATCACATATCAAGTACCAACACAAGCCACAAGACAAAGATCACTATATCAAAGTACAAGATATCACATGAAGAATCAAAGACCACGAGCTGAATACAAGATCAATCAGAAGATTGTTGAGCTTAAGTTAGTATTTTCTGGGGTGACCTCCCTTAGGGGGAGATTGTTAGATATTAGAAAAAGACTCGGTCACCCTGTGTATTTTACCATTTATTATAGCTCGTAGTATAACGTTTAATGTATAATGTTCGGTAATGGGCCGGGTTATAAAGCCCAACGTGTAAGCCCATACCATAGCCTAAAGGCTGATTTTGTACACACCTATATAAGCCTCTTCCATCTTATGGAAGAGGTGGTTAGTCATTTTATACACACACACTTTCTCTCTCTAGAGGAGTGTGCATTTTCTTTGTTTCTCTTTCTAGCATTCGACTAATCCACTAACCATTCGATTGTGTGATGATATCTAATATTCTACACATATTTATATCTCGCAATATGTTAAAGTAGGTAATCGTTTTATCACGAATGGTAGAAGGGTTTGATTTGCGTAGTTCCTCGAGCATCATTTCTCTAGAGATCATTTTTTCACTTATGTTGATCCCTAGCGTTGTTAGTTGTGTCAACAAATTTAGATCTTCTCGTGCCTCATTAAACATGATATATGTTAATTGTTTTTGTAACGTTTTTGATTTTCTTTCGTTGTCTATATCTTCATGTGTAGACATTTGTTGTAATGCAGGATTTGGTTGGGTTGATTGATGTTGTTACAAATGTTGAGTTTTCATTGTGCATTATAGGTGTTGTTATAAATATAGATGTA
>BQNB010168405.1:0-13892 GCA_026074375.1 Tanacetum coccineum
CATATATGTATACTTAATGCAGGTTATAGTCAATAATAGCATATTGATTTATCTAAAGAAAGATACCTTCAAACTCAAATCGATACACTATAAATAAAATAATTTTCATACAACCATATGAAATCACGCAATATGTTTTACACAAAGAAATTGACATCGGGACATTATAATCGCCGCGCCACCACACCGCCCTGCAACTATCACCGTATCACAAACCCGCTAACGCCATAGACATTATTGCAGCCATCAACCTCTGCCACCCTCCACTTCTGCATTGATTAAAAATAATAACATCAGGTGACATTCTTGGGATATTTTGGCGTGCATGTAATAGAAAGTGTGGCCAGTGAATACCATGCAAATGTGTTATTTATAGGATTCAATGGACATGGTTGATGACTTAACGCATTTAATGGTGGGGAGATGAAAGGAGCTCTCTATGTGGCATGGAAACCCAAAAGAGTTTTGTGAGTAATTCATATGAACCGTAGATAGTTGAATCTATATGTTCTAATTTAATGTGTAACCCTTGCACTTTTTTGGAATCTATATGTTCTAATTTAGTCCTTTGACTTTTTAACTTTTGTCATTCCCGTTAGAACAAGTTACCGTGTTGACGGTGGTGAATCTATGTTTATCTTGGTTATCAACCTTTTATTGCTTATGTTAATCCTTATGTTAATCCTTAAGAGAACCCGGCACAAAGCGAAGCAAACCCGAGACCCTTGGATTCCCATCCGTGGTCGAACCCACTAGGGAACATGCGGGGTAGTATTTTTTTGTCTTTTGTCCCTATATTGTATAAATGCAAGCTTAAATATTAAGCTAAGACTCACAACACACATTTCTCATTTTCATCTTCAAAACATTTTCTTTTTTTCTCCCTTGTGGCTTGCGTCCGATTTCATACACACACTTATAATTTTTGCAACTTTGATCAAGAACATGAAGGTCTAGGTGTATTGGGTTTCTAGTAGACGTGGTATCATTTAAACAACGTTTGGGTTGTCGAATTCGTGTTTGGATCGCTTTCAAAACCCTCTTTGTAAGTTATCTTTTTCATGAATATTTTTGTACTTTTAGATGAATAATGATGCAAAGATGAAGGTTATACGGTGCGTTTTCTAAAAATCGTAAAACAAAACTTTTAAAATAAATTAGCGTCGTTGGTTCGAACTCGAGACATATGGGACAAGGGTTTACCATTTTTATGTCGTGGTTGTGATGGTTGAAAAACATTGATGACATCAAATAACGTCTATTTTATAGCATAATTTATCCCGATTATTTAAACCTAGTTTTTATTATAATAAATTTGCAAAGAATTGTTACTTATACGTTTTATTAGATAATTGCACTAATTATGGAGTACATGAAAAAAGTTTAATGCTAAAAGGCACCATTTTTTGGAGCATATACACGAGAGTTTGTGTCTAGGTCTTAGGATGATGTAACGCCTAAGTCTTAAGAATGATATGCCACCTCGAGAGAAGAAATCATTGCACTAAATAAACAAACCAGCGTCTAATCGGATTAATAATGGTTAATACAGTTTTCTTACATAAGGTTTGACCGCTCTTTTAGCTTTTGTTAATTAGCTTGCATGGGTAACAGTTTCTTGAATTGATTGTAGTCACCAATCAAACCGTGCTAGTCTCTCAGGCTGAAAACCCCCTTTTTCATTAGAATTATGATTTAGACTGACATAGGTTTAACATAGGATTAAAATATAATTAACTTAGATTAGATAACCAACATATTAATTAAATTGATAGATTTAACCTCGCTCTCAGTGATCGACACCCTACTTACCACGAAACTACTACCAATCGGGTACACTGCCCGTTAAAGTGTTGTTTTTGGTTGAGTCGGCAAAATATAAATTTAAAACTTGAATCATATAAAAAACAACCCTACACTACAACACATCAACCACAAAAGTCGATTTTCAGAGGAGAAAATGAGCAGAAGAGGTCTCGCAACGCATTCCAAACCATAGGAAACAACATGTAATTTCTTATACTTTTGTAATCGTTCAGTTTTTAGTATCCTTCGTTAACTCGGTTAGTTTACCTTGGCTAAGCCATTATTCTTGTATTAATTATGATGTTTGAAGGCTAATACCTTCGGGTATTAGCCATTATTATGAAGATCTGAATGTTTGGTTTTGTTTATATCTCGATTTCTTAATTTATCGTTGATTGCTTGTTTATGTTTATCAATTTATACTTGTTTACGTGCTTAAGTATGCTACCTATCATTCAACTGGGTCTAGTACTACATATTTAATGCGCTGCAACTTCGGTGTTGTTTTGGCGTAGGCTAAGAGTCCAGGATAGCTTTCCATATTACAATTTATATATCCAGAATTATAGGATCACAAATATTGACCTATCTTTGCCCTTTGATTGTGAGCTTAGTTGAGCCATAAGGTGACTTTGGTACCAACGAGTACGTTCTAATCAATTGGTAAAGACCCGGACAGTGGACTACTAGTATATAAGGAGTCGTTAAGCAGTAAGTGGGTAAAGTCTCTATGATCTAGGGTTTAACAAGATCACCATTGCTTTAATCCCCAAGATAGATTATAATCAGCAAATAAGGATGTTTTATGCGGATGCATGGTCTAATTGTGACAGAAATTATCGTGTCTAGGGTCTTAGGATGAAGTAACACCTAAGTCTAGGAGATGATTGCCCTTTCGAGTTAAGTCAAATCATTGCAACTGGTTAAATAATACTTGTGTTTTATCGGATTATTCATGGTTGATACATAATTTCTTGACTTTAGTCTCGACCGCTTCTCTGCTCGCTTTCGGTTGGGCCTGGATCTTTGCGTGTGTTTATTGCTAAGACTTGGTCATTCAGTAAGAACCTTAGGTTAGATACATAAATCAGTGCGCCAGTCAGCTCAGGCTGAAACCTCCCTTTTTGCATAGTTTTAGGTTTAACTTAGATAACTAAATACTAATAGATTAGATTTTAAAACACTCTAACAACTTAGTGATCGACTCCTTACTTAACACAAATCCATCTGGGACCGGGTTACATTACTCCGTTTTAAAGTGTTGTGTTTTAGGTATAGTCCGCATAAAGAATAACAGTAGTAAAACTGTGGATACATAATGATAAACATCATACCTTCATACGACACTTCAAGGTTTGTGGCGCCGCGTTGCCAGAGATCTAGAGAAGTAGATCTTGTATTTTTATTTTTATGTTTTGGTTTTTAACATTCGATGTAGATCCATCCCTGTTAGGAGTAGTGTTATTAGATAGAGTATATTCTTGTATATTATGTATATTTTGTATATTTGTAAGTTTAATTGGTTTGCTTGAATTTTTGCATGTGTTTATTGTTTGCTATTAAGTTGTTTTCTCAGGTACACTGGTGTCTGGTCGATAACTGTATTACGAGCGTATCAGCTTCCATTCGATTGAGCGTATCCACTTTCCAGCGGTACGGCATATCCAAACTTTTGGTCCAATACAGCGTCTATTCATTTCAACTGGATTAATTCGGCGTATCCACTTCCATTGGACTATGGCGTATCGATCACGTGGAACATTAGTTCAAAATGATGAGGTTTTACGTGTGTTTTGAAGATTTCGTTCGTAACACCCCCAAATTGGTCGCAGCGGAATAAGGGTCTTGGGGCAGAAGTTACTCTCAGATCAACTCAGACACAATGAATAATATTAAGAACGACCAAAAGTACGGTTGTTATACTGATACAATTGTATTTATCAAAAATATTGTGTTACAAAAGAGCCCGAAGCTTTACATGTTTACTTGTTATTATTACAAAGATTTCAGAGAGCTCCATAAAGATATTTCGAAATATGTAATGCGATAAATCTTTAATGCATGACGTCAAAATTTAACCATAGCCAATGTATCCTTTGCACCTGTGCTTAATGATGCTCCTGATAAACATTGCATTTAAAATGTCAAACATGAAAAGTTGGTTGAATTTCATAGGTTTAATGTTAAATGTATATGCAGGGGACCGCAGAGATTTCCCCCACAGAGTTGAGGATGGCAAGAAGATGCAGACATTCACACCAAAATGTAATTACGTTTTCTTAATGCTCATGACACCGTAAGCTCGACATAGAATGAATACAATATAGAAATATTGCCTTCATGCCGTGTGATGTTAAAATACAATATACATCCAAAATCAGACATGTTTATACGTTTGTTTCCAGTGATAGCTAGTCACCCGAACGGGGGGTCAAAATCCCAAATAGATCTATCTGTAATCATTCGCGCTCAAATTCCAGTAATAAGACAGTTCATGATTCATGGGCATAGTGCGGGTTAGCGCTAGCTTAGGCAAAACGTAATCATGATAAAATTGTACGCCACTTGCGTCCAATTTGTAAAACATGCATATGTTCTTACCCCAAAAATTGTAAATTAATAATTTGTAAAACATGGGGCTATGAACATCACATTGAGTGAGTAAATTGGATAATAAAATACTCCCACAGTAAAAACGCGTCACGCTACGCACGAATGCAAACATAGTTATTATAGTAGAATCAGATTCAGTACGTTGTCTAACAACTACTTTATATATTCCTATATAGTTATCATCGTACCTATATGTTCGGGCTATCATAATTAAGGGTTATGACCAATGACGTTCGAGGAGTTAGGGGACACTTTAATCGTAAATACAACAAATCGTCTATACGCAATTCCGAAGGGAAAGCCTCATTTAGAAATTCACAAGTAAATATGAGACACTTTGATAATAATAACACTGTATATTTCTATATATATATGACACCATTAATGTTTTAAGTGAAATTTGTATTTATAAAGTAAAAACATTTATAATTAGCTTGTAGCAAAAAAAAACGAACATAACTTTGTCGTTTTAAGTCCGTTCTCGTGTTTCTTACGACCTCCGCCTGCTATTAAGACGTGTGATTATAAAATCATATTTTTAGAGTTTTTGTGATTCTGTGATGAATAGTGTTTTTACTGTTCATAACAGCTTTTAAATCGTTTTTTATTACTTTTTATTAAACGTTAACCGTTTTAGTCGTAGCTTATTCGTTTATAGCTCCGGTTTTTAGCGAATTCTTTCGATTACACGTTCTCATAATTCGAAAAGTTTTATCAGATGTGTGGGTGGTGTTTCATCGCGCAAAGTATAAGGTTATGCCATTTGAATAGTATGTTTTTAAATAATAAATCTTGTTTTATAAAAGTATTTAGCGTCGTTAACATGCAGGGAAACTAGTGTTCCTCTTCGTTCATTAATCCGTTTTTAGAGTTTCTTATCATTTTGGAATCCTTTGAGATGTTACTATACTGTATAAAAACCTAATTCTGGCGACTTCCAAAATTCGGAACCAAAACAGAAAGTTTGAAGTTTTGTGATTACGCATGTTTTAAAGCTTGATTTGTTTGTACAATTAAGCTTACAAACACCTTATTAAAACTATCTTTACAACATTTATATCTTATTTCTTACATATTTAAAGTCCATTAGTTCATATTTTATCCATGGTTCAAGACAACAAGTCCTCAACCTCACTTTTAATCACAACTTTATAAAAGAAACCCTAATTTGTTAAAAAAAACATATCATTTTTATAGCTTAACCAAGTGTGTACAAGAGCTATAATTTCATTTTCAACATAGAAGTAATAGCATCCATTAACATTGTAAATAAGTTTCACTAAAACCATTGATTCATTAAGTCAAAAATCCCTTTCACATATTCAAAGTATCCTAAAATGGGATTTAGCTAACTGTGCATATGAACAATAAAATCTTTGTTGTTGAAATATTAAGCTTTTAAATAAACCTGGTGTGGATGAGTAGAGAAAATAATAACTAATCACACCCTTGTGATTAACAACCTTGGTTGAAAATATTAAGGTTGAAAACCTTGTAATTTCAACCTAAACCCTAATCTTGCAATAATTCTTGATAGTAAAAACCCTTTCATAGCTTAGAACCAACCCTTCAACTGTCTTCTTAGAATACCTTAAATCAGCGATGTGTGTATGCTTGTACAATGTATTCTATCGAAAAATCAAACTTTGGTTGTGGTTTGTTTAGGTTTTTGAGCCGTGGGTTTAAGAGAGGAGGAAAAGAGAGTTTTTGTGATTTTCTTGTAAAGTAACGCGATGTGGAGAGTAGAGAGTGTCCTTGAGAATAGTCACACATGCATGCTATATATATACTACTTGGTAGATTTTATGAAGATATTTTAGATGTATTGTTGATCATATGATAGGTGGCACTCAGGAGAGAGGAAAAATCTGAGAACATGAATAGGGCTTATTATGTGATAAGAATGGCTTAGTCATGAGTTCAGTTGGATGCAAGTATCTTTTTATGAAGTTCTTGGTGATCATGCTTATCTACCTAATATTAGACACGGTCATATATGAATGTGTCATGATGCTATGATAATGTCTTGATCTTTATTTTTGTTGTATTCTATGTATTATGTTGAAGTAATATGTAAGTAAAGGTTAGTAGAATGTATAACTTGCACATGGTAGAGGTATGATTTGAATCATTTCATGAGGATATGTATAAAGTTTGTAAAATACTTGAAGTTTTGCAAATAAACTCTTTAAGCTAGATTGGGTACAATTTTGGGTATTTGATGAAGCGTATGATAAGTTAACGTGCTTCCAGAAGGCCTTTAAAAGCGTATTTAGATCGTGAAAAAGTAACACTTAAACGTAAACCTAGGAAAAATTTTAAATGCTGCGTAATGTTAGTAATTATCTCTAATATTTAATGCATATAAACACTTTCTTGATGTAAACATTTAATCGTTTAATGCCCGTTTACATTGAATGATCATTTTTAGTTTACGTGATTTCACTTAACGGTTACGATTTAAAGCAAACGCGTAAAACCCTAAAAATAAATAGTGGATTACATAATGTCGTACAATGACCTAAAACACGAGGTGTTATATTCGTGCTAAAAAAATTCTATCTTTCTTCAGAGCAAATCCTGCTGATATTTTTACCCTTGTTACAGGAAGAACTTATCATAGCTAGTTGATTGAAAAAGGAACTGCAAGAAGTCATAGCTGAACCAATTCTATATGATAACATGGAAAAAGCTCTAACTGAATCAAATCTTCATCTTCACCGGTACCGACATAAAACATCGCGCATCCTTCAGAGCAAGGAATGTTTTAGTTGAATTACGAAGTCTCCATATATCATGGAACATATAATGGAAGATGTGGTGGAGATTCATAATTGCTAGGTGCTTTAAAAAATTGATTGATTTGATCTACGTTCCTGAGCGAGGAATTCCCATCAACTAACGACATGAAAGTCTTTCCGTGACTCTCGTTGGCCGATGATGCTAATTGAATGGTGGATTGTGGTGAGGGAGATGGAAAAAATATCACCTCTTCAGAGGTAGGACTTGTTATGAGAAATTCTTCTTTGTTGCGTATCCAGAATCATACGATGGGGAAGATGAAATGTTGGATGATGGAGATAACTGGGGGATTGATCCACTTGACTTATCAATACGTAAGAGCCTGGTCATTCAAGAGCCTATAAGAAGTAGAGGATGGGAAGAACTCAAAGGGTGATGTTTTTTCAGACTTCAATGGTATATGAAATGAAAATTTACGATAAGAGATATGTGGATAATAGTATTTCGTGTAATAAATGGAAACTGGAGAAATCTAAATATCGAAAACCCACCCAACACTTGTCTACTGATTTAGAAGAAAAGATCAAGAACTAGTATTCTTTAAAGACTATGGACGTACGCGATATGTGAAAAGAAGAGAATGGACAGGGGTAAATGAAGCGTAAACACAACGATAAAGATGATAAGCGACCTCACAAAAAGATTTGCAAAACTGAGAAGTTTGAAGCTATAAAGTATTCCTAGGACTAATGAAGATACTTAGCTATAAGTAGTATTGTGAATTGATTATTTGGGAAAAGAAACGAAGATGTATAGCCGAGATATACCAAGATATTTTTTGTAGAAATCAGGTCGCGGATTGGAAAGATTACACGCATTGGAATGATGAGGAGAAGATCGTGAAGAAAAGTCTAGACTTAAAGATCTTCGCAAAACAAAATGTGCTTCCCAGAAGAAACCCGGAATGTTAGTTTAATTTGTTATTCTTAGAGTCTGTCTTCCAAGGACATCAATCGCATATCCTTCAATACCATAGTGGGTTTTGATTGTCTGGACTTTACTCAGTTCTTTACTTTTTAATGCACTCTT
This sequence comes from Tanacetum coccineum, assembly GCA_026074375.1. Taxonomy (NCBI): domain Eukaryota; kingdom Viridiplantae; phylum Streptophyta; class Magnoliopsida; order Asterales; family Asteraceae; genus Tanacetum; species Tanacetum coccineum. The sequence continues at coordinate 8,251 of BQNB010168405.1, forward strand.
TAAAAGATTTATTGTCAGGTTCTGTCAATTACGGCGTTATTTCTGCACATGATAACGCGTATTCAACAGATGATCCCGTATTTGATACTTTTTAAGGTTTCTCATAGCGGCTGTATTCTAGTTTATGGATACTGGTTTGTATTCGATCGCATGTACAGTTGTTTAGCTTTAGTCTAAATTAACCTCAGGTACCAAGATAGGAATGCAATGTTTTTTTACTTTATACATGAACCTCGTGGAAGAAGTATCGGATGATTTTATTGATGGGGAGAATTTACAATAGGTCGAGGTCTTGAAGTGTTGGAGTCTTGAAACTTCAGGCGGTTGTTTTCAAACACGAAAAAAATAAATCTTGCTAAATAAACTAACTAATAGAGGAATCTACCGCTAGAGCAAATATTCGGGGATGATTTCTTCATTTAATTCACAGATTTTAATACTGATAATTTAATGTTTTATCTATACAACTCATGAAACGTTGTTGAGTATTCTATAGTGTGATCGTGAGTGGCAGAGCTTTGCTGTGACTCCGTGAGTAGGAGTGTCTGTGTTGAGTCACGCAATGGTCCGTTGCAGACGGCTAGGTAAGTGTGTGTGTGTATATGTTAATTTAAAGAATGACTTAAATTATAGCTCAATGCTAAAAAAAGTATTTTGTACAAACATACTTTTTTGAGAAATTTACTTGTGATACATAACCCGACCAATTATTAACTCCTGTGTTAGAAATTGTGGAGAGAAATTCAACTCCTTTTCGTTTCCCAAAGGTTTATCCAAAATTCCACAAGAAATCTATCGAGTGTCGAGACGGGGTTATGTCTCTCTCAGAAACGATTAAGTCTGTAGGCTGTATGTGGGACGGGAGTGTCGATCAAGTCTCGTCGCACTCACGAGCATCATTTCAAATATGCTGATGTGCCCTATTGCACGACGTAACGTCTTGCCGCTCCTCCTCACGTATCAAGATCTGTAGTACCCACATCTCCGAGGTCCTGTAGAATTTCGCCCGCGCACTATAATGTGATGAGGGTTACACTCTCGTCTGCGCGCCATGCTTAGATCATACACACATAATAATCGCCCAACAGACTCCCGAGAATCTATTCGCTCGCGCTCGAGATCCTGGCCCCATCCTGCGACTCATTTACTAACATACTCCGGTCTATCGTCGATCACACTCGCCCCCTATTTAAACCACCCTTTGTTTACATCTCACTTAAGAGTAAGATTCCCTCTTCAGAAAACAGTAGAAGTATCCTTTAGGAATTACCCTATTTTTTTGTGTTCGTTACACCCTTACACCTGTTAACTACGCCCAGTTAGTTTAGATTAAGTTTAATTTACAGTTACTAGTTGCATAACGTGTAAAGTTTGTATTTTCCAGAGTCTTGTGTCCATTTTCTATCTTTGGATGCGTTGAAATTTGAATTGCAAATGGGGAAATGTTATTATAGTCAAAACTCTGTTTTTACTACATCGCATGTAATGGTACGTATTACGAAGAACGAAGAAACGATACAAAGAAATTATCCGAAAATTATTATAGATCGTAAATGATGGAAACGTACACCAGATTTGAAGATAGTTGGATGAAAAAAAAGATGTTGAAAAATTGCAACAAAAACAAAGGACAGTTTGAAGATAATGTTTCGCAGCTACGAAGGAATTACACGACAGGATCGATTATTAGTTGATACGCAACAAAAATCATCGATGTAAAGTATTGTCAAAGTGGAGATATCGCCACTTTCCTTGTAGAGTATGTAAAGTTTTGGGTGATTGGGAAGTTGACCGTTACGGGGAACGCTAACTTAGGTTGCTAGTATTTTGACTCGATGATCAAGTGTTGAGAAAATAGTGTGTAGTCTTTATCAATGGTAAACGGTCAGGAAAAGTGTTCGAGGAAACTTGTCTTTAGGCTTAATCTATTTGTTTTCCTTGATTTTATTTAAATCAACGTTTACTTCCCTCTCACTTGATGATTACCGATATGGATTTTACTGCGATATGAGAGACCTTGTAATCGAGCGAAGTGCAATGTCTATTACGACAGTCGTATAACGGCCATGTAAGAGTGATGTCAGTTGAAGAGAGATATCCTCTGATGATTTTCGACTTTGAGGTGAAAGTTTAGAAGGTCCCTACCACTATATCTTCTTCATTCTAACCGTTGGGAGTAAATTTGATTTGGGTGTGAATGAAACCACATGTCTATTCCGTCATTACGCCATGTACGTGTGCTTTGCTGCCTTGTTTGGAGTGAGTACTTTTGGTTTGAAAGATTGTAAAATGATCAAACCGTAAGCCATTTCATACAAGTAAACCCATTATGTATTAGCCAGTTTTGAAATACTTGTTGAGCCTCATTTGTCTTCTCAGTCCGGTATGGAGCACTTCCGCCCTCGCCCTATCCTTGTCAGAAGACTGATATGATAGAACTCACTCCTATTACACGAGAGAGAAGAGAAGAGAAGTAGAGGAAGATAGACCGGAGAGCAATGAGGAATTAGTTACATGTTACCACATTAGATTAGTTGGAGTGATTTAAGTAGTGATTTCAACTCTTTCCTATGAGTTCGTGAGGTGTTTGGTTGTGTTACTTGGAAGAAGTTCATCGAATAAATACGCTTTAAGCAGAAATAATCCTTAGGGATTACATTTTTATAAACTTTTAACAAGGCTACTTGAGGACATGTAAGAAGATTAAGTGGGAGGGATATATGTTGACATAAATAAAGGTCTTTTTCATCAATTTATCCCTTGTTATTATCCATTTTGTATAATTTTTGCAAAGATTGTTACTTAATCGTTTGTATTTGAGAATTGCAGTAATTATGGAGTACTTGATGAAGTTATGCTAAAAGGCACGCTCTTTAGAGCGTAAACGAAGAGTTCGAGAAAGTCTACTGATCTGACAGCAAATACGCCGTATTATTCTAGACCTATACGACGTATCCAAGACTTTGACGAATCAAAAGACCATTGCCTGAATTTGAAGAATACGTCGTATCCACATCAAACAATACGCCTATGTAATTACTTTGGTCATCGAAGATGAACAAGCTGATTTTACCAAATTACGCCGTTATCCATCAAGAAGATACGGTGCGCTCTACGTTTTTGCTTATAATTCACAAGAAACCACGAAGACATAAAGACTATTACGCCATATCCAGAAGCCTCTATACGCCATATCCAATGATTATTATACACGAAGATTCTGGAAGATATCAAAATGTTGTCCCTTACTCTTAGACAAGCCTATACGTCGTATCCCACACTCGCCCGATACGGGGGGTATCAACCGAAACGTAATACAGGACGTATATAAATAAGACTCGAATCTGAGAATAAACTAGTTTTAGGTTTGCAATGTGAATCCCTAAACCACCAATGTCGACCAAGAGAGAGTACGAATAAAGGAGCAGTAGAATGTCAGAGAAAAGAGCTCAAGCTCATAGGAAAAACTCTTGTAAGTCTTCGCGCTAACCGAATATGCGTTCGTATTAAGTTTCTTTATTTTAATCGTTCATATATTCAAAAACCGTGACAGATAGCTTCAGAAAACCAGAAGAACTAAGAAAGGGTGTATTTTTACATTGACTATCGGCTGATACCTTTAGGTATCAGCCATGTTTAATGAGATTTACATGTTTAGTTTGTTTATCTTGATTTGCTTAATTTATCGTTGTTTGTGTTTATGTTTATCAATTTTTTATTCGTTTTACGTGCTTAATATGCGATAACCTATCATTCAACTGGGTCTAGTCCTACATATTTAATGCGCTGCAACTTCGGTGTTGTTTGGGCGTAGGCTAAGAGTCTGGGATAGCTCTCTATATTGCAATTTATATATCTAGAATCATAGGATCACAACTATTGACCTATCTGTTAGCCTCAAAATATTGAGCCGAACTGGAAGTTCGTTCATTACGTGTACGAGTCTCGGTCATTTAATTAGTTAATGTTGTAATAGTATAATATCGGGAATCGGGCTCGATAGTTAATCTAATATTGTATATGTTTTGGGTTTAATCCCAAGCAAAACCCGAGCCCGGGTCCTAGTTAAATATCCCGCACGTCATTTAACGCGACGGGGTATATAAACTCTTTACCTTTAACGTGACGGGGTATATAAGCTTTTTCTTATTTAGAAAAAGCTAGTTGTTCATTTTCTAATATAATTCCATTTCTCTTTTCTCTCATCTCTCTCTCTAGAACAACTCTTTCTTTCTCCTTTCTAGTTCTAATTCGTGTTTGATTCTATGAAGTGAAGTGTTACGGGATCCTACAATTGGCATCAGAGCAAAGGGTGGATTCGTGATTGATTCGTGTGGCTAAACAAGATCAAATTCGTGGCTTATTTTGTGAAAAAATACCCACGGCTCAAATTTTTTTTTGGGTCTAATGGTTTGTTAATCTTGATCTTCTCTTGTTCTACACATCAAAGAGGCTAGGTTGTATCAATTTCGTGTGTTATACAAGCTCCAAGTTCGAAAAATAAGCTTTAAAAGGTTGGTGTTCTTCGTGGAGAGTTGCTTCATTTGTGACGATCCAAGAAGAAATACATGTTATAGGAAGCTTAATCTTCATATATCTTCTTAGTATTGCATAGTTCTAGCTTATTTCGTGGTTAAAAAGTTCATATGGATTGATTTTGGCAAAATTCGTTCTAGTGTTCTTGGTGGAGGTTTGCATATTATATCATTGTTCTAGGTGGCGAGTTGACAGGTTAGGGGACAAGATCCTTGATTTAAGGAATAGTGTCACGGCGGTTTGACTTGGTCAATGGCGAGTTGAGTATAATAATAATATTTATCAGCCGGCGGTTTGCCATTCTTGTGGCGAGTTGCCTTTTAGGTGGCGAGTTGAGCAGGCGGCGAGTTGCTCACATAGCCGGCGAGTTGTCAATAGGTTTAGCAGCGGTTTGCTTATTTTAATTCAGGAGGCGAGTTACTATAAAAAGTTAGGCGGCGAGTTGCTAAACGGCGAGTTGCTAAACAGCGAGTTGCTAAACGGCGAGTTGCTAAACGGCGAGTTGCTAAACGGCGAGTTACCAAACGGCGAGTTGCTCAAAGCAACAGGCAGCGAGTTAGTCAGACTAGGTAGTGGTTTTTTTATTTTAAATACACGGCAAGTTGCCACAAAAGACAGCGGTTTGCCAAAGTTTGCTCACTAAAATCACAAGGCGGTTTGTTCAAATTACTTGGCGGTTTGATTATTTTAATAGGCCGACGAGTTACTAAGTTAACCAGCGGTTTGGTCTTAATTACGTGGCGGTTTGCGTAATTCAAGAAGGCGGTTTGCTCAACACCTAACGCAGCGGTTTGATTTAAAAAAAAGTTAAGTAATACGTAATTCAAGAAGGCGGTTTGCTCAACACCAGACGACACCTTTTTTAGCGACACTTTTTTTACCGAAAACGTTGAGTAATATGTAATTTTTTATATAGCCTTTATAACTTATTTTTACATCAAATTCAAATTTTGGTAATAGGGTAAAAAAAAATTCGGTCGACACCTTTTAGTGACTTTTCGAGAAAAATTAAGTAAAATAAAAAAAAATTCTATAGCATTTTTAGCTTATTTTTACACCAAATTTAGATTTTGGTAATAGGGTAAAAATATTTTTTTTTTCATAAT
>BQNB010168406.1:0-13892 GCA_026074375.1 Tanacetum coccineum
CTAGCTAGTTACTTGTCTATCTACCCTTTAAGAATAACTGATGACGTATTAGTTGAGGTTGCTGAGCATGTGTACCCCATGGACTTTGTGATTTTGGACATAAAGGAAGACAAAAAGAGGCCTTTCATCCTAGGAACACCATTCCTAACAACGGCTAAGGCCGTAATTAAGTTTGACAAGGGCACCATAACTCTTAGGTCTGGAAAGAGTAAGACAAGCTTCCATAGGATACATAAGTCCCTTTGTAAGATCAAGAGAGGAGTTAAGAATGACATAGAGCCTATAGCCTTCACTATGACTGTAAATAGGCTAGTCCTAGAATGGGAAGAAAGGATAAAACTTCACCTGGAAAGGAAGATGGAGTTCGACCAAAGGAAGAGCAAAAATTTCAAAGGCAAGCATCCTACTCTTGTTAAAGTAGAAGGTGGAATGGATGACGAAGGAGAAGTCACGTAAGAACGTGTGACTTCGAGTCTAGCTACAAGACTCGTAAATAAAGAAAACCGCTTTTTGGGAGGCAACCCAATATTTATCTTTTCCTGCATATTAGGAGTGTCTTATGTCTTAATTCTTTATTGTTTATTTTATTATGTTCGAATTAATTTGTAATCATGCTTTGTTTGTTTATAACTTCGTCTTATTTGCAATCAAAGGTACTTTGAAACAAAATAAGTGTAGAGGAAATATCCGGTTTTTAAGAACCCAGTTCAAACATTTAAAATAAATTGTTTAGATTAATTCGCGTCAGTTTCGAGTCATATGATTGTTATGATTAATTTCAGGTTTTTATGTAGTGCTTTCTTTAAATTTGACTAACAAAATTACGTGCATGATATTTCTCATTAAAAATAAAGAAGAAATTTTCACAGACGCTGGAGACAGCGTCAAGATTTATCTTGACGACGTCGCGTCTCCAACTATGTAAAAATTCGAAATTTTTTAAGTATTTCTGAAAAATAAAATGTGCAATATTTAAAATTTGTAACTCTTTTGTAAACCTATATAAACCCATAATTATATCATTACTCTCATCATATCTTTACTGCTTTCATAAAGTCAAAACCCTAAACTCTCATTGTATATTTATCTATCCCGCCGATTTTATGCTTAGTATAGTTGTCTTTGTCTTTGATTACATGTTATATATACAAAGAAAAAGCTTGGAAGATCTTAGGATGTTTTCATTGGAAGATTCTTAGAGGATGATTTAACCAGTTATAGCATGTTTCTTTTCCATTATTGAGCAAACGAGGGGAGTACTAGTTTTTTTTACTTGTTTTCATTTCCCTTTATTCGTTTTTACGGGTACTTCTATAGAACATTAAGAACAATGTTCAACTTAAGTGTATGGGAGGAAAATAAGCCTTAAAAACTATTCCTTTAATTTCCATTTGCTTTGTCCTTAAAATGATGGGTAATATATCGAAACACATCATAAAAAGGTAATATTAACCCAAATTTAAATTTTTTATGACACATACCGACGAAAACCAAGTATTAATAGCGTCTCATGGATAGGAATTTATATGACTAGCACAAAAACCCTCAGAATTCCACCCCAAAAATGTGAGGTTCGCCTTTAGATCTATAGGAATTCGGGTATCCATTTTTGATACCCAAGATAGTTTATACCTTTAGCTTTCTCGAGTTAAGGTTCGAATGCAGTCATATGTGTCTATTCCGTCGTTACGGATGTGTACGTATGGTCTTTGTCGCCTTTTCTGGAGCATTGGTATCGGTATTAAATTATATGAGTGTACCGGTAGTGTATTAAATTCTAGAACTTGTTTTTGTGATGCATCCCGAGACCGCATAGTGAGAATTAGGATTTGCTAAATGATAAGAGGCACTAGGATTAACCCATGTTTTAAACCTATAATTGTTATTATGGTCACCTCGATCATATAACTATCTTACACCCTTACCATGCACTCATTTTTAGTGTAGGATACCCCTAGTACACCCCTCCAAGCCTATCCTTTTTCACGGTTCTCGCAATTTTCTGGTTAAGCCGAACTATTAATGAAGAGCATTGTCACCCTTGAACCAATTATTACACCCAAATCGCCTTAGCCTACCTTGTATGTACTCGCTTTTAGTACATTATTGTGTTTAACCCAAGTTAATTATTTGAGTACATGTTTGCTAAGTCCTTATCCTTGTAAATACAGTTTTAGGACGATTAGGATTCATGGTAGTATTTAACTTATGAAGAATTAGGGAAGAAGTAATTTATTACCTCCAATAGAGCTCAATAAGCTCCATGTTATGTTGATCCACCTCAAATCAGGTCATTAGTTAAATTGTAATCATCAAGTATGTAAAAGTTCAAGTGTAGGGGTGTATCTATAAACCCCCGTGATGTATTATATGTTTAAGCAATGGCAGGGCAAAAGTGTAAAAAAATTATATATAAAAAAGTGAAAAAAAATGTGTGGCTGCCATTTACCTATGTTTATGTTTATATTAAAGTCGAGAAAAGAAAAAGAAAGAGACCAGTGTAGAGTTTTGTAGAGTTTTGTATATTTTATCCAAGTCTTTGGCTTAGCAACTAAACCAACATGTATCCCTTCTACTCCAAATTCACCCAAAAGTCACCACCCAAATGTATCCCATTTGTTTCCATTTCCATTAATGTGAGGTGCTAGTATATACTTTCCGTGCTATTAATTACGAGGTCTAGAAGGTTGTGTTGTAAAATACTTTTAAAGAGTAGGTTAAATAACCCTCATATTGCTATTGTCTAGGTAGAAAAAACCCATTTACTTGAGGACAAGCAAATCTCAAGTGTAGGAATTTTGAGAGGTGTCATTTTATACACTATTTTCATAGTCATTTAAACACCTCTAAATCATGCAAAATATGCCCAATATGTGCTTAATCACTGATTTTAGATTTTTTAGCATCTTGGAAGCCTTTGAGAAATACACAAGACTTGCAGGCCATTTGGAGAAGAAACACACAAGATTAGAGGACCTAACACCGAAATCTCAATGTTTACTTTTGCCAAAACCTGGCTTGATACGCATCAGCCAAGAAGCATAAAGCGACGCCGTCGTGATCAATCTAGTGACGGCGTCAGAATATGGCGACGGCGTCAGGACGTGGCCGACTTAAAGAGGATCTAGAATCGTCTACGTGGCGACGGCGTCAGGAGCGCAAAGCGACGCCGTCCACCATAGACAACTCTATAAATATAAATCAGTTTTTAGGTTTTAGTGTGTAACTTTGGGATAATTTTATATAACCATAGGGAGACTAACCCTATTAGTTTTAGGAGCTTTATAGGTCGTTTTTAGGGCCTCAAAACCCTATTGTACTACCTTGAATCCATGTTTTAATCAAGTAAGGTTATTTATCTTTAATCATTCAATATGTCTATGTGTTGTTTGATTAATTTATCTTCTTGCTTTATTTATAACATGCGAGGCTAAACCCTCCTTTGTATTTATCTATGATTGCATGAAACTTAGGTTGTAGATCCTTTTGATGTTGCTTCTTGTTGATGAATGTGTGTTAGGCTTTAGAAAATCAGCCTTTACCGATGTTGATGTTGATATGCCTAGGGAAATGCGAGTAGTGTAGAAATGATACCATCGATAACAATCTTCATACTACCTTACCCACTATATGGTTGATCCCTCTTAAGTTATTTCACATGCATTTAATATACTCTTAGGGGCCTTGTAATAGTCTTCATACTACCTTACTTGTGCGTTGCCTTAACAGAATATTAAATAGACGGCGGGTTCATGTAATCCGTTCATGACCTAGGAAATACTTACATAGATCATCACAAGTGTGACAAAGCAACGGATCTAGGAGAAGCAATTCTGAGGAAAAAAAAAAGTAAAAAAAGAGGCCGTGATTATGTAAATACATTTACTTATCATAAAAGTTATTACCAGTAGATTAGATATTAATTAGTTTAGTTATTAGTTAAACAAACTAATCTCTCAAACCATAATTTACTGCTTTTCTATTAATATTAAAAAACATAAAATATCTCTCTCAACCCTAAAATTCAAGTTAACTGTGATCAAGCCTTCCCAACCTATTCCCTTAGAGAACAATAACAACCCTCGAGTCTTGCCTATACTACACTGCAACGATTAGGTACACTGCCTAGGGGATTGTAAAACTTCCTGTGAAGTCTTACGGACCCCACATCAAGTTTTTGGCGCCGCTACTAGGGAATAGTTAGGTTTCGATCATAGTTTAACTTAGTGCTACTCGCTTGAATCCTTTCAAGTGAGAATTTAATTTCGTATATTAGCTTTCTCGTAGTCTATCTTTTCTTTGTGTTATTTGTTTCGTAATCCATTCTCGTCAACCACCATGGGAGACGCGAATCCTATCCGTACTCTTGGAGATTACTCCAAACCTAGCCACGAAGGCTACAGGAATACCATTGAGCTCCCCGTAGGGAACAATGTGGTACCTCTTCGATCCGACACCATCCGGTTGGTGCAAAACGGATGCTCATTCCACGGACTTCGGTCCGAGGATCCAAACCAACACCTCAAGGATTTCTTAAAACTTGTGGACTCACTTGACCTTGACGGTAAAAACAGGGAAAGAACGCGCCTGCGTTTATTTTAATTTTCCCTTCGCGATCAAGCTAGCAACTGGCTTGAACGTCTTCCAGCAGGATCCATCACCACATGGGAGGATCTTACTACTCAATTCCTTGGTCGATTCTTTCCACCGGGAAGGACCGAAAAACTCCGCAATAATATCTTGATGTTCTAACAACATCAAGGAGAATCTCTCTCAGAAGCATAGACTCATTTTAAGGACTTACTCCAAAAAGTCCCTCATCATGGCATCGACCTTTGGCTCCAAGTCAAAAAATTTTATGACCATGTCAATCCCGTCACAAGACGAACCATTGACCAATCGGTCGGTAGCAAGCTTTGTCATAGAAACGCCAAAGAATCCTGGGCATTATTAGAGGACCTCGCCCTCTATGACAACGAAAGTTGGAACGACCTAAGAGATTTTGCTAAGCCGGTCAAGGCAATCTCTTTGCCTCAAGATGTCCTGTGTACATCTGACCGCCACCTCATCGAGATCGAGACTCAAGTTCAACGCTTGATGGAAGCTCATCTTGCTCTGACGCAACCTACTCAAGTGAAAAAAGTCACTACCTCATGTGAAATCTGTAGTGGTTCCCATGACACTCAGTATTGCATGGAAGATCCCAAACAAGCCTTTGTTGAATCAGCATCCTCATGTACCGATGAAGCAGGAGGTAAGTGCTTAATGAGGTGTCATTTTATACACTTTTTCAGGGTCGTTTAACCCCCCTAAATCGTGCATTTATGCCCAAAATAGGTACTTAATCATTCCATTTTCAAGTATTTAGCATTTGGAAGGCATTTAGAGGAAATACATGTGACTTGGGCTCATTTGGAGAAGAAACAGACAAGACTACGGACCTACACCAACATCTCTCAAGATTATGTTCTCAGCGGCTAGAGACAGCGTCACCAATTCTACACGACGCCGTCACAATCCACTTCGTGACGGTGTCACAACCTTTCATGAAGGTGTTAGCTCGCACGACCCAGCCCAAGATCTAGAATATTCTCTTTCACGACGGCGTCACGATTAAAACGCGATGCCGTCGCATCGATTTATCTATATATACAAATCCGTTTTTAGGGTTTTAAGTGTGTATCTTTAGAGTAATAGAAATGGGTGAACCCTAGTTCGTTTAGCAGTTGTTAGGGACGATTTTAGGGCCTCAAAACCCTATTGTACTTCATTCAATTCATGTTTTAATCAAGTAAGACTATCTTAATCATTCAATGTGTCTTGTTATGTGATTCTTATTTGTTCTTGCTTTATCTTTAACATGCTTGGCTAAACCTTCTATTGTGTTCATTTATGATTGTATGAAACCTAGAATGTAGTTCTTAGTGATGTTGCTTCTTGTGATGGATGTGCATGTTAGGCTTTAGAAAACCATCTTTTATCTATATCACTGTTGATATGTATAGGGAAGCCTGATTATGTAGAAAGGATACCATCAGTTAGCCGTATTCATACTACCTTGCCCCCTAATATGGTTGATCCACTCTTAATATATTTCACATGCATTTAATATACTCTTAGGGGCCTTGTAATAGTCTTTATACTACCTTACTTGCATGTTGCCTTAACAAAATATTAAATAGACAGTGGGTTCGTGTAATTCGTTCATGACTTTAGAAATAATTACATAGATCATCACAAGTGTGACATAGCAACAACACAAAAAAGCAATCTAGAGAGTATACATGATGAAAATGAACATAATATTTTTATATATTGATATCCCCAATTAGCGTAGTTTATTATTTAGTTTAATAGCTAAAACCAAACAAAATCTCTCAACCATACGATTTTACTACTTTCTAAAAAATATAAAAATACAAAAATAATCTTCTCTCAACCCCTAAAATTCTATTAGACCATGATCAAGCCTTCCCAACCTATTCCCCTAGAGAACGATAACAACCCCTGAGTCTTGCCTATACTACTACTACAACGGTTAGTACTCTGCCTAGGGAGTGGTAAAAACTTCTTGTAGAATCCCTTACGACAACCGCAACAAGTTTATTTCCCCGCCTGCGTGGGGAATAGTTTAATTATAGATCATAATTTAGCTAGTATCCTACTGCTTGAATCCTTTCAAGTAAATTTACATTTCCCGCATATACTTTCTCTTATAGTCTATCTATTCTTTGTTTTTGTTTCATAATTTTCATTGACTATTCCACTCTTCACTATGGAGAATGCGAATCCATCATCGACCTTATGATCCTTTTCTCTGGAACCACATGTCACTACTCACGCTAAGTTTACGGCTCAAATAAACAAGATTTTACAAATGAGGCAAACCATTGACTCTCTCCTCTTCAAAACCATGAATGAATTAACCAACCAATCTTCTGACTCCGAGATCTTCTGCCCTGAGGAGAGAATTAAGGAACTTGAATTAATAACGCAACAAAGAAACAATTTTGTGGAAATTTTTTTCAAGGATAGGTTCCCTACTGAGAAAGAACTAGCTTACCTTAAGGAACTATTAGGAGAACCTCAACCCCCTTTCTCGACCCTAGAGCCAAGATTAGGAGAGGCGACCCCTGGAGTTTAAAGATTCCTTGTGTAATCGGCACCGTTTACACGGGCCATGCATACATTGACCTACAATCTCCTGTCAACATCATGTCTCGTTGGAACCTATACCAACCATATAAGAGAAAAATCCTTTCAAGCACATAGAAACCCATACCAACCATATAAGATTTGGCAACTTCGTTGGAAGAGCTAAAAATGTGCATTTATTTATCGAGTGCTTCGTTTATGTTGTGGAATTTATGATTTTAGAAGGCTTGGGCAGCATCATTGATAGTGGATTAAGTGAAGTAGTCTTGGGACAACCTTTTGCGCATACATCTAAGCTCCCTTATGATGAATCTTTAGGATTAATTAGGTTTGCCCAAAGGGATGATGACGTCGTATTTAGAATGCCTCAAAGGAAAAAGAAATTAGACCTAATATCTTCTTTAGAAAAGGATAAGTTTGAGGCATTCTTTGTGGAAAACTTGAAGGTTAGAAAAAAAGGAGTTAAGCTTGTCCTTGAAAAGAGAAAGGGATATTACAAAGCTTGCATGAACCTTGGACATACTTATAAAAGAGATAGGGAAACAATTGAAAAACTTAAAACAAACCACATAAGTATCATCAAGCATAAGGAGTAAAAGGACTTCAAGTCTAGCTACAAGACTCGTAAAATAAAGAAAAGCGCCTTTTGAGAGGCAACCCAATATTTATTTTTCCCGCATATTAGAAGTGTCCTGTCTATTTTAATTCTTTATCGTTTTTTTATTATGTTTGAATTAGTTTGTAATCATGCTTTGTTTGTTTGTAACTTCGTCTTATTTGCAATCAAAAGGTATTTTTCAACAAAATAAGTGTAGGGGAATTATCTAGTTTTTAGAACCAAATTCAAACATTTAAAATACATTGTTTTGATTAATTCGTGTCAGTTTTGAGTCATATGATTGAATTGATAATTCTCAGGATTTTATGCAGCATTTTGTACAGGAAAATAACATATAAGAATGAGTGCAGGAAATTTTTCATCAAAAAATGAAAGTTGATTTTTCACAGAGCATGGAGACGGCGTCACGATTTACACGTGACGCCGTCACCATGACACCTGTGACGGCGTCAGGATATCCCTGACGGCGTCAAATGCCCAGATACAGGAAAACTCGAAAATTTTAAGTATTTTTGAAAATAAAACTTGTACAACACTTGAGAAAGTTATAATTCTTTTATAAACTTGCAAAACCCTAAGTTTAATAATTCTCTCATCCTATCTTTACTGCTTTATAGAGTCAACCCTAATTTTGCATTGTATATTATTATATCGCACATTTTATAGTTTGGTAATATAAGTTGTCTTATAATCTTTGATTAAAGGTTTATTGATGAAAAAAGAAGCTTGGAATTTCTAGGAAGTTATCAGTGGACGATTCTTAGAGGATGATTTAACCAATTATCGCATGTTTCTTTTCCACTATTGAGTAAACTATGAGAGTACTAGTTTCTTTTCCTTGTTTTCTTATCCCTTTATTCATTTTTACGGGTACTTCTATAGAACATTGGGGACAATGTTCAACTTATGTGTAGGGGGAAAATAAGCCTTAGAAACTATTCCTTCATTTGCCAATTGCTTTGTCTTTAAAATGATGGGTATTATACCGAAACATAGCATAAAAAGGTAATTTGGACCCAAATTTAAAATTTTTTATGACACATACCGATGAAAACTAAGTATTAATAGCATCTCATGGATAGGAATGTATATGACTAGCACAAAAAACCCTCAGAATTCCACCCTAAAAATGTGAGGTTCGCCTTTAGATCTATAGGAATTCGGGTATCTATTGTTGATACCCAAGATAGTTTATACCTTTAGCTTTCTCGAGTTAAGGAGTAAGCAGTCATATGTGTCTATTCCGTCGTTACAGATGTGTACGTGTGGTCTTTGTTGCCTTTTCTGGAGCATTGAGATCGGTATTAAATTATATGAGTGTACCGATAGTATATTAAATTTGAGAATTTGTTTTTGTGATGCATCCCGAGACCGTAAGTAAGTATTAGGATTTGCTTAATGAGAGGCATTAGGATTAACCCATGTTTTAAACCTGTAATTGTTATGATGGTCACACCAGCCATATAACTATCCCACACCCTTTCCATGCACTCATCTTTAGCGCAGAATACCCCTAGTACAACTCTCTAAGCCTATCCCTTTTCACGGTTCTTGTAATTTTCTAGTTAAGCCGACTATAATGAAAGAGCATTGTCCACCCCTTAAAACCAAACCCAGTTACACCCAAAACGCCTTAGCCTACCCATGTATGTACTCGCCTTTAGTACATTATTGTGTTTAACCCAAATTAATTATTTAAGTACACGGTTGCTAAGTCCCTATCCTTGTAAATATAATTTTGGGACGATTAGGATTCATGGTAGTATTTATTTAGCGGGAGAATAGGGAAGAAAAGTTAAGTCAATACCATCATACGTTTGTTAGATGATCTCTATGTTATTTTGATCCACCTCAAATTGGGTCATTAGTTAGATTGTAAATATCAAGTATGTAAAAAGCTCAAGTGTAGGGGTACGTGTTATAAACCCCAAGTTATGATGTATTATGTTATTAAAAATAGAAAAGAAAAAGAAAGAGATTAATGTAGAGTTTGTATATCTTCGTCCGAGTCTTGGCTTAGCGACCAAACCAGTATGTATTCATGTAAATAATTAGCTAACCCTTCCACTCAAAATTTACCCAAAGCCACCCAAATGTATTCTATCCATTTCTGTTTCCATTATATGTTATCTTACACTTACACCCCACAACCCTTTGAAAAGACCTCTTAGATAGTAATGAATAATGCTTGCGCCCAGCGGTGGAGGTTTGATCCTTTACCAAGCCTATGGTAATTTATATGCTATGACAGGTAATGAGTATTGATTTTCCGTTTCCCTATTATGTTATAATTTATTATACACCCAAGAGAAAGAGAGAATCCCAAACACTTATGTAAGGTGCTAGTGTATGCTTTTTGTGCTTTTAATTACGAGGTCTAGAAGGTTGTGTTGTAAAATACTTTTAAACAGTAGGTTAAATGACCCTCATACTGCTATTGTCTTGGTAGAAAAGCCCATCTGCTTGATGTCAATATTAGAACACTAATAAAATGATACTTAGACTTTGTACTATGGAACATGTCATATACAGTAGTAATGAAGTAACTAGGTTAGCACGCTTTTCTCCCTATAGTCTTCTTCTCAATGTACTTTTTCGCATTTAATTTCTGTCTTAATTCTCAAAATTATTCAAAACCATTTTCAAACCTGTGACATTTCAAATTATAACTAATCTAAACTTAGCTCTTAGGATGACCTTGGATTTACCAATCCTACATTACACACGACTGGGTTCTCTACTCGTTAGTGCGTGTAGACATCGGTGAATGAGTTTTTATAAATTTAAAACTTGTTAAATTATTTATTTAAAAGAAAATACGCATCAAGTTTTTGGCACCGCTGCCGGGAAGCTAACATTGGTTGCAATTTGAAAATTTTGTATATATTTTGTTTTTATTTCAGCATTTTCTTTTCTTGTTAATTTAGTTTTTCATTTTGAGTATATTATACCGGTTTTCTTGTTAACTTTCAGATATGGGAGATGATGTTGATATCAACACACTCACTATGGAGCATACCTGGCCTTGATTCAAGATAACATTAGACCAGGCATAGTAAAACCCGAGATCGACGGTGACGTCAAATTTGAGATCAATGGCAACTTTATGAGGGAATTAAGACGCAAAATTTTCAAAGGTACTGATGATGAAGATGCCCACGAACATGTGCAAAGGGTATTAGAGATCGTAGATCTTTTCCACTTCCTTGGCGTCACTCATTATGCCGTTATGCTTAGAGTGTTTCCTATTACATTCTTGGGGCCAGCCTTAAGATGGAAAAACAGGCTTTCTGCAGGGTTAATCACTACATGGGATCTTCTTGAAAAGTATTGTGTTAGCCTTAAAATATGTTGACTTATCCGGAATTACATTAGTTATCATTAGGCAAGACTCGCATGGACTAGAATTGTTAAGTTGGAATAGTTTCCCTTGTCTTGACCTATAAATACCCCCTCCATACTTCCATGAAGGGGTAAGGATTCATTATTGTCTCATAAGTTCTCTCTCTAAATAATAATATGGCTAAGTTCTTGTTTAATCCTCCTCGACCTCCGGATCGAGTTTAGCTAGTGATTTCTTATTACTTACAATTGGTATCAGAGCTAACCGGGGTGTATTGTATTCGTGTGTGTTGTGTTTAGTGGTTTTGTTGTTCACCTATTTGTTCGGCTTAAAAGTGCGTATTTTTAAATTTTTGCGTCAAAAAGTGTTACAATAAAACTTGGTTTTGTTTACTGATTTCTTAAATGTGGGTTGTTTACACTCTTTTTGGGCCGTGAAACATGATTTGTTCTTTTGTTAAAAACACATGATTTGTTACTTTGTTAAAAACAGTGCACCAATTTATTTTACTCACGTTCACATATAGCTTCGTCAAAAAGGATTGTGTTTTTGGTATAGCTTTATAAGACCACGGTTTAGGTTTATTTTCTGTACATATTCGTCCAAAAAGCATCAAGCTTTATTGTTACACATGAAGTCTAGCTTATTGGAAGGATACTTTATTGCTTATTTTAAAGCTTATGGGTCGCGGCTTAGTTTCCTGAGTTCTTGAAGATTTAGCTTAGTTCCTTGTCACAAATCTTTATCTTTTTGTTCTTTCCTTAAAGTAGCTTATTTTCGGTCTTAGTTTCATAGCTTATTAAGGATTATTTAAGAGCTTATTTGTAAAGCTTATTTTGGTTGAGCTTATCTATCTTTGTGGTCCACATCGTTTCAAACAAGAAGACAAGGAAGACCAAGATCCACATATTAAGGAAACAAGAACAAGGACGACAGGGATTTTTGTTGTTTCTGTTGAAGACAAAAGAGAAGGACTTGTAAGTTTTTTGGTTTTTAGTGAAGACGAATTTTCCAAGGACAATCGAATTCGCAATATTGTTATTGTAACCGAACTCGCAGTTTACTACCATCACCAAACTCGCAATTTACTACCATAACCGAACTCGCAGTTTACTACCATAACCAAACTCGCAGTTTCCAAGGAAAACCGAACTCGCAATTCCCTTTGAAACCGAATTCGCAATATTATGTAGTGAACCGAATTAGCAAGTCCACAAGAACAAAACTATACACGTTTTAAGTAATTTTGGGTTTTTCGGTTTCGAGTGTCGGTTAGTTACGGGACTTATAACCTATACCGTTGTGATCGTGATTCGTTTTCGATCATCTTGATATATATATTTGCTACCGACGATAACCGTATCAGTTCATAAGATCAAATCTTTAATCGTTAACCTAATTTACAAATTCATACGAAGAAGACCAACTTTTTGGTGGGAAATTTTTTATTAATTATCAAGTTTTCATTTGTGACACATGCAGTCCCTGAACCTTTTGACAATTTCACAGTTCGTCCTTTAGTGGTTTATTAATCCTCTTTGTTGAAATTGCTTTTCACCGTTAGTCCTTACAAGTTATAATTCAGCCGTTAGCCCTCCAATGTGAACCGCTATTGCACCGTTAGTCCCCACATTCATAATTAACAACCGTTAAGCATATAACTTGGATTTCAATTGCACCGTTAGTCCTTGTTTGTGTTTTAATCAACCGTTAATAATTCAAAGCCCAAAAACAACACAACAAACACAATACATTACACTAAAAACGATCCGAATAAGATTCAATAAAAAAACAAACGGCTAAAGATTCAAATTACGATGACAAGTGATCACGAAGTTGATTTGGTATCCTTTATTTGAGATTGAAGTGGGTTTCACGAAGGCGTCTACTTATTTCATCATCGAGACTTCCTTCTACTTTCTACCCCTTTTCTTCAAACCCAATCTATCGATTAATTACTTGCTTGAACGTATACAGCTTATGATTAAGACTTGGATTATCTAGTTATTTCCTGATGTAAGGAGTTACATTATAGTGCCCACGGGTTATAGCTATCACTTAAAGGAGTTACATTGTAGTACTCAGTGTCACATGCAGATGTTGATGTGGATAATATCAAGAGGTGTTGTACTTATTATACTTTTGATGGTGGGTATAGAGTACTTATAGATTTAATCTTGCACCGTTCTTTAATTAACAACAATGCAAGATTAAATAACAAATTTGGGGATTGTACTTCATTTTAAGTTTGGTATATCGGGTTTACTTCACCATGTGGTCACAACAATAGCCGACAGAATGCGAGGTTGGTAAGATAGCCAGAGAGTTTAAAGGTTGAAATATAATCAGCAATTCTCACGGGATATAATTATGCTATTCGAAGACAAAGGTACTTCACTGTCTAAGCAAAGTTCTCAAAGTTTCTCAACGACCTTCATATACAAGACCTTGATTATACTAAGTTTTCTTGATTCTTGCTTCATCTCCTACTACGGTTTGTAAAGTCAACAGAGTAATGGTTCGTTTGGATTTCAATATTTGTGCTTTAGACAAGAACTTCTCGAGTATATGGACGTACACGACAATGATGCTTTGGAGAGTTCGCAACCATCATGGGGGAAAATATGTACATCCGGGACTTAGTTGACTTTGATGTTACCAGGTCAACTCCCAGGGGGAAGTAGTATATAAATGTGTGTTAGCCTCAATTTATTGAGTCGAACAAGGATGTTCGGTCACTCTACGATGGAGCTTCGGTCTTTAATTAGTTAATGT
>BQNB010168407.1:0-13891 GCA_026074375.1 Tanacetum coccineum
ATAAAGCGCACTAAAGCGTACACCTTTCTTTTCTTTAAGAAACGGGGCCTGAAGAGATGCCAGCAGACGCCATTAGACATTATGGAACGAGGCTTGAACTGATGTGATCAAACGACATTAAGCTTTGAAGAACGAGGCTTGAACCAATTTGTTCAAACGTCATCAGACAATGAGGACCGAGTCTTGAACTGCTATGATCAAGCATCATTTGATGAAGAACGAGGCTTGAACTGTTTTAACCAAACGTCATTTGAAGCATGTTCATCAGATTTGAATTCCTTAAACTCCTGACGTATGAGATATCAGTCTTTTTGGTAACCAAACTCTGAGTCCTTCCTATACCAATCTGCCTACCAGGTTTATGAGTGTGGTTCTTTGGTTCAACGGGATTGTTGTTTCTGATCTTGAGGGACTGAACTTTAGCACGAGAATTCACCTTATTCAGGATCTTTGTTATACAATCATCATGATTTGTATTAAAGATATATTTATGACAAATCGAACAAACAAATTGTTTGGAGTCCAAGAAGAAACTAGAATTCCTAGAGTGATCTACTAGAGGCTCGCCATTTGATATTCCACCACTACACTTAGATACAGGAGAACTCCTATATATGTTTCTAGGTTTTGGTGTACAAGCATTAGGAGTGCAGTGTGCTCTAGTAGAGGCCATATCCCTATGACTAGGAATCCTGGTTTTGTCTTGTGTCATTTTCCTAGCATCCTTTAGAAAGTACGCATGAACCATATCATTAGAACCATACGATTCTTTATGACTATTCCTAGAGTAGTTAGGTGCCTTCACCTGATGAGGTTTTGTAGCAGCAGATTCTCTAACTTTAGGCAAATAATGAGGAGTGACTGTTTTTGACAAATCATTTTTCTCAACTTGGGAGGCAAACCGTGGTCTTGAAATTCTAGGTCGTTCAGACGTAAACGCATTCGGTTGTCTAACAAATAAATGATTTCTAGATGGTTGTAAAGGCATTTTCCCCAAGATTGATGCTTTGGCAAACTTAGAATCTATGATATTTCCTTTTAACTTTCTAAGTTCATTTTTTAATGCCGTATTTGCAAAAACCTTTTCCTGAATCTGAGCTTTTAAATCAGCATTTTCGATAGACTTTTGATTAATTTGAGAAATTAAAGATTCACTGTTGTATTTATTCTGAATGCATGTCTTTTTAATTGAATCATAAAGTTCTTTGTAAGTCTGTTTCAAATGCTCATTTTCTTTATGTAGTTGCTCATTTGCTGCAAGTAATTTAGCCACACTGTGTTCTAATTTGATGTTAATAGTTTCAATTCCATCGATGTTATTTTTAACTTTGGCTTCATTACTTACTTCTTTCACACTTTTAATTTGTTTCTTCAAGAAATTCCTGATTCTTACATGGTTTGTTACTTTGAAAACTTTTTTCCTTTTGTTGAATTTGTATTTCAAGTGAAATACAATGTTTTTCCAGTTGTAAAAATCGTTTTGAAAGTTCATTGTAAAATTAACACGAATTTGATCTTGTTTAGCCACTAGAATCAATCACGAATCCAACCATGTAGCTCTGATGCCAATTGTAGGTTCCCTAATTCACACAAACATGTATAGATCTAGAGCTATCAATAGTAGAGTTTCCAACCAGATGTGTGTCATAATTGGTACAGATGCTCAGTATGATGTTGTTCATTAGCAATGGATATTAATGAGAGCAGTCATTTGTACCTCATCACATTGCTCATCGTCAATTTACTAGTCCGATATCTTCATCCACAGCTTGTGTGTATAATTCCCTGAACTGCTACTTTTATCCTGCTTGTCGTTCGTGGTCCGCAACTGCTAGATTCTTTTTAGCAACAACCCAGCATCAACTGCTTCACCATAATTGACCTTTATCCTCTTGCCTTTCATCTTAGTTTCATGACATTGTATTTGCTGAATGCATTGTTTTGTATTTAGGCTCTACAAACTGCCTTTTGATACAATACAGCTTATCATCCATTGCTTGAACTGGGATTGATCTCAATATCTTGAGACTGCATCTTAACACTTGACACTAATTGATGATCTCATTAGTAGTTTATCATCATGTAAACTGACTTCCATTCCTCCTTTAGTGCATTAAGTTCATTTTCTTTCATGCGTAGATACAACATTAGTATTTACAACTCTAATTAATGACGGCTTCAAGTGTATCCAGGTTCTCGAGAAACCTCTCGTCTGATACGCATCTAGGTCACAACTGCGTGAAGTCTCGAAGTCTTTGTTGCCAACCGTTGATTCAGAATGATCCCGTATGCATCATCCCCTTTGAGCAAGAAATCCTTGAACTGTTTCTCTGAGTGCTGAAGACAAGTCTTTGCATTAACCCTCATGAAGATTTCTCTCTTTCAAGTTTGTCAGCCTTAACTGAACCAAGATTATGAACATCTTCAATATAAAGTCTGATTCTCTAACACCAAATGAATGTGAATCGAAATGCTGGTTTACAAATGCATCAATAGCAGAAGGCGAATTAAGGAGATAAGATCATGAAGGAATGTGTCTCGAGTTTGTCTCAACCCATGGTCATGCAGTCGTAGTGCCTTTGTATTTGCGATGCCTTTGCGTCAGTTGAAGCTCTCGACCTCTTTGAATATAGATTAGAAGATTCCATTGAAATTCGATGTTGAAATAAAATTAAGGAATCTTTAAGAAGGACTAATGTAGATTGATGTTGTGGTTTTTAAACTGCTCTATAAACGTTCACGGGAAGTTTACAAACGTGGCTATGATTAAAACCGATAAAAGATTAACGGATTTTTACAAAAGCAATTAGAAAACCGTGAATGAATAGATCGTTTGAGTCACATAATGTAGTTTTGTTGTTTGATTATGCATTTAAGTCCTGTTTAGGTGACGTGTTTGTTATTTGCAGGACCTCTAAAAAGTATTTTGAATTTTGACCAAGAACACAAAATTTTACCTATAACCAAAAATTTTTTAAAATATTGTGTAATAATTACTAAAAAGCTTCGAAAAATTAAATTAATTTTTTTATAATTTTTTCCCGACCAAAAATACTTTGAATTTTTTAACAAAATATTACTCCCAATATCAAAATTTAAATTTCTGTTTAAGAATGCGCTAAAAAAGGCTTATATGGAAAATATGAAAAATTTTCTCTTCACTTTTCCAGCCAAAAGTACTTTTTTTTTTCAACCGTCCGCCAAGGGGTGTTGATATCAAACCGCCGAGCCTATCTGTTCTATCAACGCTCTTTAATATGAGTAACTTCGCACGGGTATTATTATAATAAGCAAACCGGCTGCTGAAATTGACAACCCTCCGAGTATTAAAATAATGCACTCGCCTGTTTTTAAACAACTCGCCGTTTTAACAACGCGCCGTTAGGCAACTCGCCGTATGCAACACGCCGTTGCACCTCTCCGTTTTGGACAACTCGCTGTTTTGTGGTCAACAACCGCCGTTGACTATTTCCCCTTTAAATCGTAGGATCTCTCGCACACATTCCTTACCAAACCGCCATTCGAATCTACCAAGCTCGATCATTTTCAAATCACTCTAAATAAATGCATGTAAGCCCACGAACCAAAGCTCTAGCATGCAATACTAAGTGTAGTAACATCAAGTTTAAACACACCTTAACACTATTTCTTTGAGAATCTTCAAAAAATTATAGCAACATCTTCCACGAAGACACACTAACTTTTTAACGCTTATAATTCGAACTTTGAGCTTGTATCTACACACGAAATGATACATACCTAGCTCTTGTATGTGTAGAACACACAGAGAAATAAGATTAACAACCATTAGACAAATTTTTTTTTTGAGAGCCGTGGGTTTCTTTCATTCACAAAAAAGCCACGAATTTGAGCTAGTTTAGCCACACGAATCAATCACGAATCCACCCTTTGCTCTGATGCCAATTGTAGGTTCCCGAATTCACACAAACATGTATAGAGTCTAAAAAAGAGACTCTAGAGAGAGAAATTTAAAGAGAGAGATCAATAGTTAGAGAGAAAAAGAAAACACACTAGAGAGTTGTGTGAAAAATGAAAATAGAGCGCTTACCTCTTCCCTAAAGTTGTGAAGAGGTATGTATAGTTCTTAACAATACACCGGTAGTATTCGTACCCGTCAAAGAGCCGAATTCCATCTAACGTTTTACCTTATTAAACTACGCGCTATAATTGAACAGTAAAATACACTCGTGGATATCCAGCGACTTTTTCTAATATCAAACAAATTTAATTCTGAAAATATGAACTTGTTATAAATTTGTCCAAAGTTGCATCAATAAGTAAGATTGAAATAAAACAACAGATTTATAGTCACACACACACACAAGAAGAACCATGAATGTAATCTTGTATAAAAATTTGCGACTCCAATTACATCAGTTATGTCAATAGCTTGAATCACCTGAGAAATACATGCTTAAAAGTGTCAACATAAAGTTGGTGAGTTCATAGATTTTTGTAAGCATAAATGTAAGTCACAAAAACTATATATACAAATTTACTGTGTTACAAGTCCCGCCCATACAAGACTTGCAACTCATAAATTCAAATATATAGGTTTTTAAAATGCGTGTGAACACGAAACACTCAAAATGCGTTTGTTAAAATGTTAGAATCAAAGAATTGTAAAGTATGCATGTTATAATAATTACCAAAATTGTATGTATGAATGTTGGACCGAAATGTTTCAAAGAGTATGATAATTGTAATAAGCACAATGTCACAAAATGATTCAAGTATGTACGTTGCCCATATTATCAGACATAGATGAGTAGTGAGGATTGCGATTGCACCCTTAATTCAAGAAACTGCACTTAGACTTATCATATGCCACTTTATTCAAGGACGGAAAAGGTTTGGTTTTGTATGTAGTTGTTGGCCATGTAGACACCAATCCATCAAACTAGTGAGCGCTACTCACCTGAACGGGGATGTCAATCCCAAATAGATCTATTTTATAACATTCACGCTTACCCTCCAAGTAATTAATAGTTTCATAGTCAACCAAAAGCAAATCCGTAATCTTCGAGAGAAAAAGTAAAGCGTTGTTGCGTCCATAATTATAAACAAATATGTATCTCTACCGTGAGATATGAAAATGAGTTTTATAGCTAAACACAGTAATGAGTTTGTAAACGTTTATGTAAACAAGTTTGTAATCAATCATGTAATGTGTTTGTAAACGTTCTACGAAAACAAGTGGAATCAACAAAGTAATATATTTGTAAACGTTCGTGTATCCGAGGATATAACAATAGTTTACAAGATCAAGTATGCAATCAGTATGTAAAATAGATTGAAAAAGATATAGTTAACAAGATTGCAACGAGATCACACAGTATTCTCCCCCGAGATTTGTAATGTAAATTTAAAACAAGTTAAAGAGGGGCTATAAACTCACCTCAAGTGAATGTATCAAGTGTAGACACACACAATCAATAAAGTGAAACGTCACTATGATTTCGCATACTGCAACCTAATAATTTAAAAGGTCGTATAAGTGTAATGGTAATTAAAAAATAAATACAACAATGGTACATTATCAGTTATATCAGCATCTAATGTTATTTTGTTTATTTATAAGATTAGAAACAATGTTATAATTTGCGCTTGATATATTTAATTCCAAGAGTATTATGTATCCATAAAGATATTATCTTTGATTCAATAATTGATTATTGTGTAGTAACAGCTTGATTTAGATTATTTTCTATTACTTATATATTAACAATATTTATATAACAATAGTTTAATCATTTCGTAAAATAAACTTTTGCTGAAAGTTAAAAACATGTATAAAAAATATTATATAATAAAGCTACATTCATTCTGTAAGGCTTTTGATTGAAAACGAACCAACAATTTAATGTCAGGAAAAATTAGTGTCAGAAAATTTATAATATATAGAAGTTTACCTATTTTCTAAATGAGATTTAACTCATATTTAACACACTTTCGGGCTTAGAAAAACGCAATATAGAAGTCAAACATCATTCCTGACAACTTTGTAGTTTTATATTTAAGCCAATTCGGGCCCGAAAGCCCTTAAAAACACGAATTATAAAACTGCCAGCTTTTGCCAAAAAACTGTTTTTGTCGGTATTGTTTTAAATCTCGTTTTGCCCTATCTTTCTTCTCGTTTAACAGTCTGTTTTCGTGCGTTCTTTTCTAAATTGCACGAATTCGATACTAAGATATACCAACTATTTTTACTAGATTTTCAGCTTAACAAAATTCCCCTATTTTTCTGTTCTGTAGTCGGCATGTTATTGAAAGGTGAATATGATACACTTTCTTGTCTAATAAATTTACTCCATTTTTATATAACAAAACCACTAATCTAACCACTTTAACCTCTTCCAAAATCAACACATCAAAACTAACCTAATCCCATATAATAGTTCATAATATCATGAAATAATCATAAGATTAATTAAGGTAGTTTATGAACTTTAAACCTAACCACAAGTCTAAAATCATAAGTAAGTAGTGTCTTGATTTAATTGGAAATAATTATCTAAAAAAACTGAGTGGTGAAATAATTCTATCATATTTAAGATATTTATTTATAGAGAAAATACCTAATAAAAGTATAAAAACATAAATGAACATAATCCATATGTATGAAAATCAAAAGAGTAGATGTAGTATGCTTACAAAATATGTGATCAAATAGAAACCCTTGATTTTGATTCTAAACCCAAAATCCTTATGAAAACCCTAAATCTTGATTATGAAGACACACACTAACTTGATCTAGAGAAAACCCTGCTTCTAGGAAATAAAACCACTTAACGTGGAAGCTAACTGTGAAACACTTAGATTTATACCCTTGATTACACCTTGTATGCATTGTATCAAGAAAATGGAAAACAAATAGGGTTTGGTCTTGCCTCATATGACCGAGGGTTTTGTTTGGGTTGAAATAGAGAGATTTGATTTTTGAGCTAAGTTTTGAAATGAGAGTAATGTGTTATTCTAGTTTGCTATAATGAAGTGCAAGTAAAAAAAATATTCTAAAAAGACATAATCTACACACCCATGAATTTTAGGGGGAGTGGATTGTGGGATGTGTAATAAAAGGGATGGTGAGGTTGAGTGTGATAAGAGTAAGGAGAGACTTTGGATATAGCTAGTTAATGAAGAAAATGTGTATCAGATCTTTGAAAAAAATCTAATGTTATGAAACTTATTATTTCTTGTGTATCAAGGTATTATGTGGGAGGCCGGTTTTAGTTTGTGTTCTGGGTAAAAATAATAAAACTGTGAGGTTATTGGGTATTATTGTTGGAGGTATTTAGAACTAATGTAGATAGTTAGAATGAAATTTACATTTATCAAAAGGGTTTCCAAAGCACGCGAACGTAAACTTTTACGTAACGTATAAAAATAAAATATAAAATGTTATAAATTATCTTCGTAAAAATAAATGACAACTTGTTATAGTACGAAAAACTTACTTGTTTGATTGAACGGTTTAATTGAATTTTCGGTTGAATTTTAGATTAATGCGAGTTTAACCAAACTGTTAACAATTAAAAGTAACGCGTTAAAAGATAAAATAAATATTTGAGAAATATTTGTTGACGTTAAAATGTACTCAAAAATTAGGTATTGATATAGTGTTTGGGATAAGATATATATCGAGGGTGACATCAAACAATTTGCAAGTTCAAAACATGGGTTAATCCTAGTGCCTCTAATCATTTAGAAAATCTTAATTCTCACTATGCGGTCTCAGGATGCATCACAAAAACAAGTTCTAGAATTTAATACACTACTGTACACTCATAAAATTGATACCGAGGATATCCAATGTTTCGCAGGAAAAGTGTGTCCAAGTGTAACCAACTTTACACATCCCCGTAACGCGGAATAGCACGTATGACTTGACATCGAACCTTAACTCGAACACGCTAAAAGATATAAACTATCTTGGGTATCAAAAATGGATACCCGAATTCTTAAAGATCTAAAGGCGAACCTCACATTTTCACGGTGGAATTTTGAGGGTTTTTGTGCTAGTCAAATAAATTCTATCCATGAGACGCTATTAAATATCTCGGTTTTTCGTCGTATGTGTCCATAAAATTTTTTTAATTTATTGGGTAAAATTAACATTTTACGCTATGTTTTTGATATACGTTACTCACATCATTTTAACAAAAAGACATCACAAATGAGCAAATGAAGGATATTGTCATATGCTTATCTTCCTCCACCACTTAAAGTTGAACATAGTCCCCAATGTTTCTTATAACAAGTACTCGTAACAAACGAATAAAGGGATAAGAAAACAAGTAGAAGAAACTAGTACTCCCTGGTTTGCTCAATAATGGAGAAGAAACATGCGATAACTGGTTTAAATCGTCTCCCAAGAAATCGTCTAATAAAACTTCCTAAGACACTTCCAACTCTCTTTTCATCAAATAAAACCGTGTAAATCAAAGACAAAACAACGTATATCTGGCTATAAAATCGATTAGGTATGATATTATACCAAACAAATTTAGGGTTGACTCTAAGACACACAGTAAAGAATTGGCTTGAAAGTGATGATATAATTCTAGGTTTCTGCAGAAAAATACAAATTTTAGAGATAGTGCAAAATTATTTTTCAAAAATAATAGAAAAAGTTCAAATTTTCACAAGTCTGGGGGGTTGACGCCGTCAGGAAAAATCCTGACGCAGTCGCTTGTCAATCCAGACAGCGTCGCGCTATTTTTCTGACGCGTCCACATACTGTAAAACTTCTTATTCTGTATTTCTTCATAGTAAAATTTTCCTGCACTCAATCTTCTTATTTTGTTTCCAGTCTATGAAAAAAAATCTGCATAAAACCTAAAAATTAATCATTACAATCAACATAGACTCGAAACGACGCTAATTATATCCTAAACAATTATTTTATATGTTTTTAATTGGTCCCTTATAAAATAGATCTATTCACCCTAGCACTTATTTTTATGCAAAATACCTTTGATTGTAAACAAAACGAAGTTAAAAACAAAAGGAAGCATGATTACAAAATATATTTCAAACATACTAGAATAAATGACAAAGAATTAAAACATACAACAATCAATAAACCAACAGACAATGATGTATAGAAATATTCGAATAAGAGTTTAAACATCCAAATCCTAGGCTATTACAGACAATAATTGTTTTAAACAAAAAGGGAGATAGTAAAGAGAACAATAACAATCACTCGAACCACCAGGAGCAGTGCAAATCAATACTTTCAAGCCATGGACATGTGGCCGGTATAGCCATAAGGGGGTAGTCGGCCTCACGCCCGAGGAATGGGTCAATCTGGAGGTGGGGATCTAAGTCATCACGGGTAGACAAGTACTGGAAATGGCGAACAGTGTGGTCATACATCCAGTTAGCTTGCTCTTCCTGTCGCCCCATCCACGCGTAAAACCGCCCCTACTGCTCGTCTATCGTAGGTCCAACCACCATGTTTTTGGTGGCGAACGAGCCAATCCCCCTCAAAAAGACCGAAAAAAAAAAACACCCCCTCCCCCCCTACACCCAATGTACAAAAAGACAATAGGGCCTCATGTTTGAATACACCCTCGGTAGAACCACCCCACCTCCTTATTAAGCCGCCTCTTCGACCTCATCATCTTCACCAACCTAACGCGTAGCGGGCCAACAAGATGCTCCTCTACCAAGATCCACCAAAACATTTATGGAAATCAAATACTTCTTTTTGAAGATGTGTGCCTTAGGCACAACACTCAAAGCATCTACCATAAAACTAGTCAACAGCCCCCCAAAAGACCTAGCAATCCTAGTTACAAACATACCTCCACATGTCAAATCCTTATCCCTAACACTGTTTGAGAATATCAGCAACCAATAAAGGGACTGTTGCCAACTTGAGCCCTTCTCCATAGTATACACAATAGAGAAAAAGAGATTGTTTGTGCGTGATCCGGTGGGTAGAATTCCTTCCTAACACACCGAGATGGTTTGTCTGATGTGTTTCAAAGCTTAACATTATAATGACTTGAAATACCAATTTTATTATAGGTGGAAACCACGGGTAAAAACAGTATAACCCACAGTATGTAGTAATAATCATTTTAGGTATACCAAGTCTTCCACAAGGATTTGAGAAGTATTGTTAGATAATCAGAAAGAAAATAAACTTTTTACTTGAAAATAACTTTTGTCTTTACCATATGATAATAAAGATGACTACACGGTAACATGGTTTAAAAATAAATACATGAATTGTTAGTGAAATGAATCTTTGAAAATACAAATCTTTAACTTACAAAATGGATTTCTCGTTCAGAAAACGTTTTCATAAATTAACTTAATTAACTCAAGACTTAAATATATAGTAGACTAGACCAAATATGTCACTTAACTAGTTTAGTAACTTATTAATCAAAACTCACACTCTTGTTTATCTAATTCACGAAAGTGATTTCTCGGCACTCGATGACACGATAAAGATCAAGACAAATCTAAAACCATATAGGTAACATAACGGGTCTATTTGACCACTATACCGGTATGATATATAATCTAAGTTATGATAAGCAAACTGATAATAGAAATAGATATAATCACTCTTGCAACCTAGGCAATGAGATATTAAAGAGATAACGATCCATATCCAAACACTTATTCATTAGTCAAAATGTCCACCGAGTAGTCATGAGAGATTTCGAGCCTCTCATGCTATGAGGTTCATAACAATAATATGATACATGTGAAGATAAGTGTTGAGATATTTATGTACAAGATATGCATAATGTATTTATTTAGAAGATTACGTTTATGTTTAGAAAAGTACAAGATATCTTAGGAATATATTGTAAGCCGACTAGGACTCCTTAGTCTATAAAAGGAGGTTCTAGGGCATTAGTTGATATATCTCTCATATCACAAAACACGCAGACGTATCATTATCAGTTTTCATAGTTGTAAAAGTAAATTAAGAAAAGCTTCAAGGTTTGTAACCCCAGTACTAAGTTAAGAGTACTCGTATTATTGATCTAATAATATTGGAGCATTTGGTTATATCTTTGTTGTTCAAGATTACTCTTTCATTGATTTTACTTCTAGAGTATTAAGGTGTAGATTCAGCATACACTTTAATATACATACAAAGTTTCTACAACAAGTTATTTTGGATTTATCCAAGGTAATTTAACCTTAGATAACCTAAGGAATCGATCTAGGTTTGGGATCAACAATTTTCACTTTAGGCATGATTCTTTATATTTTCTTGTATATTGTCTTCCTGAAGTGTATAATTACTCGATCTTTGTTGTGTTTGATCTCGAGATATCTTCAAGCTATCCTGCACATATTTCATGCTTTAAAGTATCGAAAGTTCACGAGAAATGATTAAATATATACAAATAATGCCACCAAAAACATGTATAATTTGGGCGTTATCAAATCCCTCCACACTTAGCTATTGCTTTCCCTCAAGCAATTAAAGCGAGAAAATAAAATCATTTATCGTGACATGGAGAAATTTTGGATTTTACAAGTGTTTACAGGTTTAGATAACTTTTCAGGCATTGACATATAACTAAGTACCTCACATAGGGAGATGTGTTTGATTTAGAATTCACTCAGTTCACTCAGATAGGGTTTTATATATATTTTTGTGAAAACACTCAATTTGCACAGACATAATCTAGACAGCTACCATAGGCTTGTACTTGACACATAAACCTGATCGAAGAGCGGAACTTGTTGATCCAAACCTAAGATCGATTCTTAGCTTGTAAAGGTTAAGTTACTCTGGATAAATCCAAAACAACTATGGTAGAAACTTTGTGAATACTAAAAAGTATGCGAAATATACTCTTTAATACTTAGAAGAATATAAATGAAATAGTAAATTGTATGAACAATGATATCACTAAAAATCTCCAATATTATTATCAATAATACGAGTACTCTGTGTAGTACTAGGGTTTACAACCTTGAAGCTATATATCAAAACGTATGAATGTGTATGAATGTTTGGTACATGAAACTCTATACCCTAGGATCTCCTTTTATACACCAAGGAGTCCTAACAGGCTTACACTATTTTCCTAAGTTATCATGATCTTCTAAACAAATAACTTATACGTATCTTTTATAAAAATATCTTATACTTATCCCATAAGTAATCTTGATAAACAATCTGAATTTTAATCCTTTCTCTTGTCTTTATCCTTCTGACAGTAGAAACTCTTCTAGCAGTTGTAATC
Organism: Tanacetum coccineum; assembly: GCA_026074375.1. Taxonomy (NCBI): domain Eukaryota; kingdom Viridiplantae; phylum Streptophyta; class Magnoliopsida; order Asterales; family Asteraceae; genus Tanacetum; species Tanacetum coccineum. The sequence continues at coordinate 12,255 of BQNB010168407.1, forward strand.
CTTCAGCAGTTGTAAGTAGCAGCATTAACTTTTATTCCAGCAACACTAACTTAGTAGCAGTTACTTCTAAACAGCATCAAGAAGCTTTTAATCCCAACAATCCTCCCCTAAACTTGATATTCTTCTTTTGAATCTTAAGTTTCTTCATTAAAAGTCTTCATCTTTACTAAGAGGATGCATTCAAACACTTCCAGGATTCCTGACCATTCAAACACTTCAAACTGTTTTGTCATGATAGCACATCTCATTCCAATGGTCAGTTTGAAGCTTCTTGTTGAGCATTTTTATGATTGTTGCAGGTGTAAGTGGATACTTTTTCTCTACCAGCATAAAGATATGCAAATTCTAAAATCTCACAAAATGTACTCCACTTGAAGAAAATAGCTTCCAAACTATCACATTGTATCCTTGTAGATTTCTCCATACATCACTTTCTATATCAAGTTCAAACATCACCTTCAGATCACCCCATAACACTCTTTCATATGCCTCCTCTGGCCTTATATTCCCATGTTTAGCTTTAACCAACTTCTAGAGTGTTTCCAAGTCTTCTCTGTCAATGTTCTGAAGCATCCTAATCATTGATGAATACCTCTTTGAACTTCTATCAGCTCTGATGATTTGAAAGTATCCTATCTTTCTTTCTTTGATGATTTTCCAGTCAACAATGATTGGGGACTTAGTGGCTAGTGGTATAGCATCAATTGCTACCTCATCATCAGGAACTATCTCCATAAGCTTTTTCATTTCAGCTTCATCATCCACTTCAGCTTATACATTCTCATCTATCTTTTGCTTCTTTGAATTATCAAACTCAAGTTCTTCTCCTGTTCTCTTAGAACTTTCTTCTGCCTAGCTTTTACTTCCTTCCATAACCTCTGTATCCATAGGAACAAATGAATCTACCCACTTCATAGTATTGTCAAATAACATCTGAATTTCTTCAAAACTTTTTGTTCTTTAACTGACTATGCTTGTAATTAGCCATATTTTTCAAATAAGTACACATTTGATTCCTCTTTTGGGCTTTGGTTGGTGGTTTTCTTCTGATCTCTTCAGCTCTAAGCTTGGAAAAGTGCTTCTTCCTTTTGTCCATGAGCTCTACAAACAGTTTTGATCTTTCTTCAATGGTCAACTCACCCTGTTCTTCTGCTTATAGTCTCCTTTGTCTTGTGATGGTTGTGATGTTGTTTTTGTAAATTCACTTGGCTCCTTAACTACAACCCCTCTAGCCTTGGGTCTTGTAACAGCAGTTGTAGTAGCAGTTGTAACAGCCTTGGGTTTAGCTGCTTTGATTTCTATTAAGGTCTGAGCCAAAGTCAACTCATCAATAGTTGTTGTAGCACTAGCAGTAGTAACTTCAGCAGTACTAACTACCTTTTCAACCTCAACTTCCTCTTCATCAAAAACTCTTGCATCAAACATTATATTATCATCATTTCTCTCCAGAGCCTCATCTATAACAACCCGTAATTTTCATCAATATAATTATCCATCTATTAAATTAAATGCAATGTAATATCCATGTATTAAATTAGATGCAATGTAACATCTATATATACCACCTTTTACAGGGAAATTTTTGCTTTATCTCATTATATAACTTAGATTACATAACTAAAGTAAACAAGCTCACG
>BQNB010168409.1:0-13891 GCA_026074375.1 Tanacetum coccineum
AATAACTCTCTAAGTATGGGGGACGAGCATCTTCACACTATTCCAGCAACGGAATCGGACGAATTCATAAAGTCTAATGTTGAGATCCTTGTCTCAATCCCAAGTGAGTCCGAGGTTGTTCACAAAATGTGTGATGTGCCTCTTTGTGAAAATACCTCCCCTCTTAATGTTCTCAATGAACATTATGAGATTGTTCTCAATCCCGACGATGATAATTCTTCAAGTGATGACGATTCTCTGTAGGATCCCTATTAACACTTCATAACATATATATCACACAATTCGAACAAGAAAAGAGAAAGAGGGTGAGTTGTTTAGAAAGAGAAAGAGGAGAGAGAATTGAGAGAGATATATCTTTTTGATATATAATGAACAACTTACTTTTTCTAAAGAAGAAAAAGTATATATACCCCGTCGCGTTGAAGGTACGCGCGGGATATTTAACTAGGACCCGGGCTCGGGTTTTGCTTGGGATTAAACCCGAAACATATACAATATTAGATTAACTATCGAGCCCGATTCCTGATACTTTCCTATTACAACGTTAACTAATTAAAGACCGAAGCTCCATCGTAGAGTGACCGAACTTCCTTGTTCGACTCAATAAAATTGAGGCTAACAATCTCCCCCGAAGTGAGGTCTTGAACACGGGAACGAGCTTCCTTTATTGACTCAATAAAATTGAGGCTAACAATCTCCCCCGAAGTGAGTTCATTAATGACACTCCTTCATGAGATCAGTGAGATTGTTTTTGTCGTTTAAGCTCGAGTGTTCTTGGTCTTTGTCTTCGTTGTAATCTTGTTCCTTCATGCTTTGCGATCGACTAAGCCATCTTGCGATCTTGTGTCTTTGACCAACATGCTCATACTATTGCATTATCTTGAAAGCTTTATTTCAGAGTTTGCGGAAGTCTTTGTCTTTAAATCTTGAGCTTTCTAGATAGTATGTCTTCGTAGATTAAGCATTTGAATGGGATTGAGGTTGCCGTTACCACCGTTTGACCTGCAGGTTTACGTTAGTGATAAACGAGAAAATTGATTTGAAAATCAATCGACGTGTCACTCGTTAAAGAGTTTTTGTAACACATCGAGAGTGTCATGTTTTTATCAAAATTCATCAACCGTCAATTCATTTACTGGACCAAATCGATATCCAGTTGTCACAAGTTTGATTCATATAGAATCTCGCAAGTCACCTACTAGAGATTGTTGATGCTGGATCAAGTCAGGTTTCATCTTCATTGTGAATAATAGTATCCTCGGATGTTCTGGCATATTCACAATGATATTGCGTAAGACTCTTGAAACAGCTTGTGAACTGATGATGCTCAACAAGTGGTTTGAAATAGAATGTTGTCCTAACCGAGATTTTGATTGATTCTTGGCTCTAGAACTCGATTAGTGATTTTGGTTTTAGTACTCGGAGGTGGAGCATATTGCCACATATTTTTTATCAACCAATCTCGGAGTGTGATGTCAATAGATAACTTGTGTATCTCCTGTGAAAAAATGGATAAGTTTCGTTGAGAGGACCCGAATGGCTGAGAAGGGTTTGCATTGATCACATGGGTCCATGATGTCGATCTCAATGTCAGCAATCAACTTGTGATTTCTGACAGCATATGTATCGACACCGGTTTCTGCCTTAAGTTGTGTGGAGGGCTTCTTTCTATAAACCCTTTATCATAACATTTCCTTTTCATTTTCAACGCTTCAATGCTTACCGGACGTCATTACTAACACCTTGTGTGATTGTTCCAGTGTTAGTGCTCATCTGTAGTGGCATTATTACAATATAATTCATATGCAATCATACTAAAGGACTACTATTTCTAACTTTGGAGTTCCTTGGGTAGATTCTCGGTTCTGTTGGGATCATAGGATTGATTCCTAAAAACCTAACCACCTTTATGACTTCAGAATCTCGTGAAAGTTACAGATGTTGTTGGGTATTTAGATCGAAACATAAAACCTTTCTTTCTGTTCAGCACTTTGAGTCGATTAGTCATATTTTAATTCATTTTTTCCCCTTATTTTAAATAAAACACTTAGTTTTTGATAATACCTTGTGTTAAATTATGTCTTGAAAATTCCGTGGGGAGAAATTATTTTTCCAGCACGAATGTTGGGAACATTTTGATAATTTTTTGAAGACCAATTAAAAGGGGGGGGGGGGATATTGTCGTTGTTGATCTATCCAAAAACATTAAAACTTTGTTTTTCGAAAACCCCCCTCAAAAATAGGACCAATTGAGAAATTGTTGTCTTTTGAAAACACTGTGAGGGATGGAGTGTTGAACACACAATTTTGAAAGATTATGAATTGTCATCGAGAAATTCTTGAAAAATTGTGTTCAACTTTTTGAAAAACCAGATGTTAGAGGACTTCTCTTCTAACGGTAAGGGTAAGCGCACTGAAACGTACACTATCCTTTCTTGAGCTATAAAGAAATTAATGTCTTGTAAGAACAGCTCAAGAAAGAACGTAATTTTCTGTTTTGGAGGATAAGTTATAAACCTTCCTTTATTTGAAGTCCGGGTTATGTACTGATATTTGCACATAAGCCATCTAGAAAATTAGAAATGACATGTTTTGAAACTATTTGCAACTCTCGCTCGAACTTCATTTACACACCCGTGTCAATGTTAATCGACATTTCTAAGCACGTAAATGTTATCGATTCCAAGAGACATGTCGAGAAGATTCTTTTTAGAAATTTTCTATTTTTCTGATTTTGTATTTATTTCCCTGTTGTCCTCAGCATTGCTATTGATGGAGGAAATGTATTCCAATCTTGTTGTGAATGTGCCTTTCTTGTTTGTTTTGAGCCTTAAGGAACAATTTAGAACCAGCTTTTACAACTTGACTGTTCATTGCTGTGGTCTTGAATTCCGAGTTCTGAACGGTTATGATCAGAAGTCATTTGATGAAGAACGAGGCTTGAACTGCGTTGCTCAAACGTCATTGCCATGAAGACCGAGGCTTGATCTGCTGCGATCAAACGTCTTTTGAACATTGAGGAACGGGGCCTGAAGTGTTATTTTCAGCAGACGCCATTTGATGTAGCTCATCTTTTGTGAAACCATTCTGGCACTGGTTTCTTAGATATCAACATTTTCAGCAACCACACTCTGAGATTTTCCTGCTTTGCATTATATAGTGCATCTGCATTAGGTCAATTCTTTGTTGCTTTTGACCATTGAATGAGTACTGCTACTTAAACCCAGAGTTTGTTTGATGGCATATTATGAGGGATACTCTACTGTTGAACATGCGCGGGTTCACTCTTTCAACCTTGCCCGTGCAAGAGTTGAGTAACTTTCCTGTGGGAATCCACCTAAGACGAACATTACTAAAGATTCTACCTGTTGGTTTCCACCTAAGACAAGATCTAGGATTTATTGTTTTCTCAGGGACAGTGGTAGTCTTTTTGTTTGAGAACCTATGTCCTGTGGGGATCTGTCTTTTGGTTTCTTAGATCCCCACTTGACTTTTCTCGGGCATTATATCTCTTTGTTGGTCTTATGGGATTTTGCATCCTTATTCTGTGAGAGGCACGAGGATTTAACCTTGAGAGTATTCTAAGACGCATTCATCATGATTTGCACTGTAAGCACTTTATGCATTGTTAGACATTGAAAGTCATTGAACTTCAAGAAAGGATTTTGTTTTCCTATTGTTTCTCTAGGTGAACATCTTTGTTTGAAAACCCGACTATTCCAATTTGAGGCTTGGCCGAATTCCTAGGTTTTGGATTTGCAACCAATTAGCAGTGTTGGGTAATTTAGCAGTATCAATAATAATAGGTTTTCATTCACTTCTTGTCTTTTTGAAGTGGCATTTTCTTAGCTTTCTCTAGGTAGCTAGTTATGAACATATCATTTGAGCGCATAATTTTTTACCTTGGGTGACTGATGTGGACACCATGCTTTGGGCAATTCCTAGAGGGCCAGGTGCAATCAACATTCGGTGTTTCGAACTGATTGCTTTCTAATCTGAGGCAAAATTCTTTGAGTGGTTTGTTTAAAACAAACCGTCCGACACATTAGTTTTATTAACCGACTGTTTCGTTTGTGAAAAAAATCTCATTTCAGGGAGAATTGAAAAAAAAAAAAAAAAAAAAAAAAAAAAGGGAGGGGGGGTCGGGTTTTTTTTTTTTTTTCCTGAAATGATGGTTTTGGAATTCGTTGAGCATTCTCTTATCGAATAAAGTTGGATTTATTAAATGAGTTTCCACAGGACTTTTCCTTTACATTTCTCATGAGTTTCTTTAACTCACTTAGTGCTACTGTCTTGTCTTGCATTTGAGCTTTCAAAATCATGTATTTCAGATATTGTTCTCCGTTCTGTTCGAAATTAAATTAGATCCGTTTCTTTGCAATAATGAGTTGTTTTTTCATATGTTATTTACATTGTGTAAAGCAGTTCAGAGAAAAAGCTCGAGTGTTTTACAAGTTTAGATAAACTTTTTAACAAATTATTATGAACGTCTTTGTTAACCTGATTTAGTTTGTTCGAAAGCTTTTGATGCAAGACATTCACATTTCTTTGACATTGTGAGATATAAGCATTGTAATACTGTATGAGCATTTAAATCAGACAGTGAAAGCAAATATGAACATATTAAATCTTTAGAGCAAACTCTTCGAGAAGTAGATCATAAATGTTTGAAAAATCAGCCTTTTTAGATTCAAGTTCGTCAACCTCCTTTTCAAGGGATTTAACGTACTCCAAATCGTCATGCATTTCTGTTTTTAGTTCATGAACAAAAAAATGCTGTCCGTATAGTTTGTCTGAAAAGAGGCAATTTATAGGTTTTGATCAAATTCCATACTCTTACAGTTGGGTCTGGAAATGCATATTAGTATAATTAGACCAGTTTGTTTACAAATTGTTTAAAATGATGAAGTTGTTTGTCATTCGTTATAAACTTGTCTACTTTAATAATGGATTAGAAAGGGTAGAAAGGACAAGTTTTTAGCACAGTTTGGTTTGTTCTGTTAAAAGTTTTTATCCACATTGGCCTTCCTAACTTCTTTAGCGTGTTCCAACTGATCTAGATAGGTTTTGGATGGTGAGTTGAGAGTTTTCATAAAGACTGTTTGAATGTGTAAATATGGTTTCACTTTGTCTTTATACAATTTTGATATACTCTCCTTTTCAAGAGTCACTGTCTCTTCCCCATTGGGGACCAAATCTGTTTGCAGGATCAGAAGTTCATATGGGATATTCATAAAACAAGGCTTTTCAGATTGAGCTTATCTTAGAGGTACTTTGGTTTTAGCAAGTTGATCTACTCAATATACGTTTTACGCATTTGGGTGCTACATGATGACATGGTCTGAATTGACTGATGCGTTTATAAGAATTTCATTTAAAAATTTATTTTGTTTGTCCATTTCAATCATCGTGTCAATGTCTTTTTCTTCCTTAAACCTTTAAATCCGAAATAACCTTACATTTTCTCTTTGAGTTGACTTCAAATTGTGACCTTGTTAACAAAAACTCTTTTGAATAGCTCATCGTGTATTGATGACAACTGAAATTTTCATAGGTTTTAGTTTTTAACCTCTTTTATGTCAATGTCTATAAGAGCTAATAGTCCTAGAGTTTAATTTACTTTGGTTTAGAAGTATTTTATAATCCCCCCCCAAAGAACCTCTTTCTTTTTTCGTATAAGGCCGTGTTATTCTCAAGCTTGTCTGTTTTGGTTGAGTGCAATAGACAACTATCCCGGACTGGCTAGTAGCCTCCCCTAGAGCCCTACTAGGTCTCATCAAGGTTAGTTTTGCATTCCTTCAGTTCTTGAGTTAATGATGCGTTTGCTTTCTTTAATTGCTTTAATACCATTTTGTTTTCCTCCGTACAAGAGGTCAAATTAGCAATTATTTTAGCAAGCGAAGCTTCGTCATCAACACATTCAGCCGCATTTTGTCAACCTCCCCCCCCCCCCCCCCCCCCCCTGATTATCATTAGTAATATTATTTGATGATAGGACTGACATTGCTATCATCCTTCTCCAAAAACATATGTGATCGTTAATGGATTCAGGTTGTCAGGTAATGCGTCTTCAATTGGCAAAACATCATTTTCATCAGGTTTTGTACAGTTCCAATGGCTGGACTAGTAGAACTGGATTCTTCAGTTGAGACTCCTGAATCTTGCCATGTAACTGTAATGTGCTTCCCATATTTCTGTTTATCAATCTCTTCATATGATACAATCGCATGCTTGTTTCTTCCTTCAATTATAACTATAATAACCTCATGAACCTTACTTATTCATCTGCAACTTATATGCCTCACCCCCCCCATCACACCACCCAAAAACCCTAAAAACTAACAATAAAAAAAAAAAAAAAAAAAACAAAAACCCAAAAAAACAAAAAAACCCCCCCCCAAAAAAAAACAAAAAAAAAAAAAAAAACAAACCCCCCCCCCCCCCCCCCCCCCCCCCCAATTTAAAAAATATAAAACCAAAAACAAATCACCCCACATTAAAATATATTTTTTTTTTTCCCTAAACCTCTCATGACTTGCTCTTCTATTTATTACATTTGCTCAATGGAGTTCATGTTCTGGATGATTGTTTCCTTGAATGTTTGAGCTGTCATTTTAGTGTAATCTCTGAAGTTTTCTCTTACTTCTTGATCTGATGAAAAAGATCTTGAATAAATATCGAGAGGCTTTAACAAGTCAGAGTTAATGAACCTTTCAAACTGTAATTTGATCACACTTAGAGCGGATTTGGAATCCATCTCGTGAAGTGTTTCTGCATTGAGAAGTGTTTCTAAGTTATTCATGTGTTGAGATAACTGAAACTTGAAGGTTCTGACACTATCACCAAAGAGTTGTGCAAAAGCTTGTTGATACAATATACTCTGTTTTTCGAGAAGTTGAGTGGTTGATTTAAGTGCATTTAATTTGTTCAAGGAGTTTTCTTTGAAAATCTTTGCTTGCATCTGTATTTTCGTATTCTCTGGTTCCTCTATCACTGAACACCGAAGTGGATGTATTCTTTGTTTCCATTCTTATCGTGGGAAAAAATATTTTTATGGGGGGGAAGTGTAAAAGATTTGTTGGATCTTAAGTGGATGTGATTGTTGTTGTTGTGGAAAACTATTTTACGGGATTTTACAAGTCTTGACTAAACCGAGAAAATACAAGAGTATTTCGCGGGATTTTACTAAATCAAGAAAACCGTAAAAATAGAATTATTGTTGGTGAAATCGTTGTTGTTGTTGAATAACTTGAACTTTTGTAAACGATTTGTGAGCTAAAACGATGAACGTGTGCACGAATTTTGAGCTTGTAATGATTAGCGGTTGATCAAAACTCAAATAAGGACAAACGGTGCACAAACGATTCACGTTGGAGGGCTAACGGCTAAATTATAACTATTAAGGACAAACGGTGTAAGGTTGATTTAACAAAGAGGTTAAAAAAAACAAACAAAGGAGGATGGTGAATTTGAATTAAAGTCCAGGGGCTGCATGTGTCATTTTCAAATTCTTGTTATTAAGGAAATAATTCCCTCCATTTTTCTCTTGGTCACCTTCGTTTGAAGATAATAAAAAAGTACAAGAATATGAATTTGATCTCGCCGGGTGGTACAGTTATCATCGGTAAAAACTATAAATAGTGCCACGTTGATCGAAAATGAGTCTCGACACGATGATATAATTCTTAAGTCCCGTCGTTTAACGTCACTCGAAACCGAAAAACCGAAAATTTGTTAAAACGTTTAAGTTTTTGTTCTCGTTCGGTTCCTACTAGCTTTCACTCGTTCGGCTCCAAGAGAATGCACTCGTTCGGTCGAGACAACAAAAAACTCGTTCGGTCCTTAGATTGTTACTCCGTTCGTTTTATTTTATTTCTTTATTTTTATTTTTTTGTTTTTTTTTTACTTTCATTCTTTTTTTAGGTCATGATGGAAGCCAACTCGTTCGAGTTCATGGAAAGTGTGTTGCTAGTTCGGCTCTACCTTGAAGAAACTAGTTCGGCTCTACAAAAGTTCCACTCGTTCGGTTCAAGAAGTTTTAACTCGTTCGGCTCTTAAGTTGTTGGCTCGTTCGGTTCTAGTCGTGTTCCACTCGTTCGGTTCACAACTAGATTTTTGTTTTCTACCGAAACAACAAAAGAAACCCAACAAAAAACTTAAATAAGCTCTGACCAAAAGTGTTAAGCCATAAGAATAAGCACGAAAAAGAAAAAAAAAGCTTGAACCGTTGTTTTTGCAAAAGATAAGCTTCCTAAAAAAAGAAAGGCAACGTTGAAACAGTCTAAGAAGACAACGTATTTCCTTTTGATATAAATGTTTGGATATTTGAGATAAGGGCCACGTTGTGGTGTCTTTTGAGCCACAAATAAACTGATGTTGAAGCCCAAAATGAAGTAAAAAAAACACGGAAACTACAAATTGATACTTTATGTACAAATAGTTTTGGAAAAAGAAATGATCAATTTTGGCAAAAGTAAACAAAAGAAAGAAAACAAATAAGCCATCAAAAAAGTTGTAAAATCTGTCGAATATGCTTATAAAATCACCACAACTTGTCAAAAAAAAAACACTAAACCCACCCGAGGCGACTGATACCAATTGTAGGAACCCGTCTAACACTTCATATGCCGAACCACACGGATCGAATCAAGAAAATAAGAAAGAGAGGTGATGGTGTAGAGAGAGAGAAAGAAGAGAGAAAGAGATGAGAGAAAAAGATGAAAATTATTTAGAAATTAGATATTTGTGAGATTAGATATTTTCAAAAGGAAAATATCTATATATATACCCCTACACATTTAATGTGACGCGTGGGATATTTAACTAGGACTCGGGCTCGGGTTTTGCTTGGGATTAAACCCGAAACATATACAATATTAGTTTAACTATCGAGCCCGATTCTCGATAATATTCTATTACAACGTTAACTAATTAGAGACCGAAGCTCCATCGTAGAGTGACCGAGCTTCCTTGTTCGACTCAATAAATTGAGGCTAACAATATCATCAACATATACTTAAACTAGTAAAATATCACTTTTGACTCTTTTAATGAACACATTCTTATCTATCTGACCTCTCTGAAATCAATTGTCCAATAAATAGGTAGATAAAGTCTCATACCAAGCTCTAGGAGCTTGATGTAGACCATATAATGCATTTTCTACCTTATAAACTCTGTCAGGGAACTCTGGATCTTCAAACCCTGGAGGTTGACAGACATAAACTTCCTTTTCAATCTTGCCATACAGAAATGCACTCTTCACATCCATCTGGTATACTACAAAGTCTTTGAATGAGGCATAGGCTAAGAACAGCCTAATTTCTTCAATCCTAGCAACTGGAGCAAAAACCTCATAGTGTAACCTTGTGCAACCCGTAACAACCCGAGTTTCATGACGCGTATGACGATTGCGAATTCGACATCATAATTATTATTTTATAAATTCGTGTGAGCGAACATCGACATTTAAAATTTTATTTGTCATAAATAATTATTTTCGTATTTTATTACGAACGAAAATTATTTTTATTTTATTTTTAGTCGTTTAGCGAGTCGTCGTTTGACACGCGTCGTTTAAAAGCGTTTTGGGCATCATAAATATTATGACGCGCCCCGACTAATTTTATTTTTATGTTTTATGGTGTTTCTCGAGTTTTTGTAAAAAGCGTGTCAAGAATCGAGGTTTACGTGATTTAACGTTTTATTAAATATTTTAAAACTATATTTAGCGGGACGGAATAAAAATATTTACGAAAGTAGTGACCCGAGTTTATGGCCGATTTTAATAACTAAAAAGAAAGGCTTGTACTAAGTTTAAAAGGACTTAAAGGGATGAGGGAACTGTTTTTGGCCAAATTGCCATAGTTTTCCTAATAATTAAAGTAATACAAACCACACACTACCACTTCTAGATAAATCAAAACTCTTCCCCACTCATACATCCCTATATCGGCCGACCACCACACCATAAAACATCTACACTGCCACCTAAATACCGACATGCAATACATCTAATTACATATTATCTATCATTGTAAAAAGCCTACGATTTCATATAAGAAAATCCAACATTCAATAAATATTTTCTGAGTTGGAGTTCGGGTTTGATTCATAAGATCTAGAGTTGAGGGGTTGTTTAAAATGGGTAGATTAAGGTATTGTCGAAGTGGGTTTTCGTCACAAAAAAAACGGTTTGGTAATCTCATTTGGGTTGCGTTCGTGGGTGTGAAAACCACAAGAAAGCCGAAACCAATACCTTGTGTGTTGTTGTAAGTATTCATTTATGTTCGTTTGATTGTTTCTTGATTTGATTTGTTTCGACATATAAGTGTGATGAGATCCGAGGGATACTTGCGTGATTAGGCTTGTTCATGTTGTTGAAAAAAACTCCCGAACCGCATTATAAATATCTTGCCCAATAACAATCCATGCCTCTTTAAAAAACGCAGCAGAAAAGCCGTCTGGACCAGGCGACTTATCATCACCAATAGAGAATAATGCATCTTTAATTTCCTTATCCGTAACATCACGCACCATCTCCAAAGCTTCCTGATCATTCAAGCATGTCTTAAACAGATTATCTGTACAAAACTCACTTGTTTCACCAACCTGACCAAGAAAAAGCTCATAATGTTTAACAAAAGCATCATGAACTAAGTCATTTTCGAAAACAGTACCATCCGAGCTAGTCACAACATCAATACGATTTCGACTCACACGGCTCTTAACCACTTTATGGAAATAAGAAGAATTGGAATCACCCTCCTTGAGCCACTGAATCTTCGCTTTTTGTTTCAAAAAACGTTCTTCCGTTAAAATCGCTTGATTAAACTCAACAATACAAGAAGCTTCCCTGTTGGAAACACGAAAAGTGTCGGTCACTTCCAAAGTTGTAATAGTCTTAGCTCGTAGTTAGTATAAGGATTAGATTAGTGGTAAATCTGTTACTGGATACATAATCAAACACAACAACAACACTATATCCCCCCCCCCCCCCAAATAATTCCATCCCAATAACCCCCCCCCATAATACTACCACAACCAAAAAGACAAAATTACCCTCTCCCACCCAAACCCAAACCCCCCCCCACCCAACCCACCCAACAACCCCCACACACCACCCACCCCCCCCCCCTCCCAAACCCCCCCCCCACCCCCCCCCCCCCCCCCCCCCCTCCCCCCCCCCCCCCCCATCTGATTTCGACATCCAATTTTCAGATATTTAAATTACCCAAAGATGGTAACTGTGTCCTGTGAAAATAGTAACTTCCTAAAATAAAAAGTTAACGAAAAATATAACGTTTTCAATTAATGTCACGTAAGATAAAACCAGTGCAGGAACAATTAAACTCAATGTTGTGGGTTTTGGGATCTATTAGGCGCAAGGGGTTTCTCATTACTGTGTGAGTGTATTATAACAATATATTATATATATATATAATATATATATATAATTATACTATATTATTTATACTATATATCATATATATATATATATATATCATATTGTGTGTGTGTTTTTTGAATACGATGTTTCGCCTCATTGACTATACTTTTCGGAATACGTAATCGAGAGACTTAAATTATACGGTTCGGTGATCGTGTTCATTGAATTTTTCCCCGTGAATTGTTTTCGTTATTTGATCTTCGGCTTTCCGACCAAGGTGAGTTATAGCCTCGCTTTTAAGTATTCAATGTTTTAACTCCGCGAGGGGATATATATGCTTGTTTTGTGAACATTGAAGCAAACTGTCTTTCGATCTTGATATGATTCTTCACTACTAACTATCTGGATACTTGAATATGATTCCTTCACTACTGAGTATATGCCTTTTTGCTGTGTGACCGTTAGTTACCATGTGTTGGTGAACGCTAATGCATTAAATAGATCTATTGGGTTTGACAACCCTGTCCGGGGTTTGAATCCGTTGGGACCACCCTGTCAAACGGACATTTTGTGGTTAGTATTAGGAGAAGTGGCATACTTCTCGGACATGATTTCGTCCTACGGGATGAATGTGTTAAGTTTCGGTACACGGGCTCTTTAGTTGGAAATCACTATTTTTATAACTTGACTTACGAGCCAACGTTATACGTTTTGTGGAACCCAAAATATGCGTTCTATGTGTTAATTGTAAACTCTATGAATTCACTCAACGTTTTGTTGACTTTTTAAGCATGTATCTCAGGTTAATTGCTGTTGATGGCTGGATGGGACGGAACGCGGATATCAAGGATGGTGTCTCGGTGAAGTAGTGTCATAAACTAAACAAGTGTTTTAGAAATCAAGTCGTGTTGTGACTTTTAGAAATAATTTCTATAATGGTATTGGGACCTATGTAACTCTGATCTTTCTAATAAATGAAATTGTGTTTTATAAATGTATCTTTGAACGTTTACTCGGACTCGTGTGCATGTATTGTGAAGTAGCACCCCAATGTTGTATTTCGCTGCGTATCGTAGTTTATGGGTGTTACATTCCCAGAGTAAATGTTATTTCTTCCAATTAATGTGAAACACTTTGAAGAGATCATTTATCTCTCAAACAAACTGAATAGAAACTGCTAAAGCTGAAGCTTCAGTTCTAGTCGAATAGTTTATTTTCTTATTTCTGATAACTTTGGTTAGAGAATAATTTTGAAGGAGATAACACCCCAATTGTCATTCAACCACCTTGCTATTCTACAAACAAGGTGTGTCATAGATTCTTTATTTGATTCTAATAAGAACCTATACATTGAAAAGTACTTATGTGTGTTTTGAACTTGTTCTGTATATTCTTCATATTTATTTGTTTAAAACTTACTTTGTTGCCATCGAATGTGATTAGTTTAACTTGACAAACCTTATATCAGATTCCAAGAGACCAACAGACAAAGCCCTTTATGGACTTAAACAAGCTCAAGAGCATGGTATGAAACCCTCTTAACCTTTCTCACTAAACATAAGTTTGAAAGAGGTAAGATAGACAACACTCTGTTTATCTACAAAACCTAAACTAATATGATACTGATGCAAATCTATATTGATGACATTATCTTTAGGTCCACCAGCATAAAAATTATTGAAACAGTTTGCTAAACTGATGACTCAAAGATACGAAATGAGCATGATGGGTGTACTCACCTATTTCCTTGGATTTCAGATGAAACAATCTGAAAGAGGCATTTTAATCAACCAAGAAAAATATCAAGGATCTGCTAAAAAAATATGACATAAACAGTTCATCAGTGAAAACTCCAATGGTACCCCCTAACAACTTAGGACCTGATCTCAATGGCAAAGCTATAAATGAGACTCGGTATAAAGGTATGATTGGATCACGAATGTACCTAACTACAAGCAAAACTGACATTCAATTCTCATCTTGTCTCTGTGCAAGATATCAAGCGAATCCTAAGGAATCCCACCTTATTGCTGTTAAGAGAATTTTCAAGTACCTAAAAGGTACTCCCAGTCTTGGTCTTTGGTGTCCAAAGTGTCCAGGTTTTGACCCAAAAGGATACTCAGAATCTGACTATGTCAGATGCAACCCTGACAGAAAAAGCACTTTAGATGCTTGTCAGTTGCCAGGAGACAAACTTGTCTGCTGGAGTGCTAAAAAGCAGCAATTTGTGGCTATGTCCTCAGCTAAAGCTGAATATGTAGCTGCTTCTGGATGTTGTGCTAACATATTATGGATGAAAAGTCAATTCACTGAATATGACATCTTATATGAAATGTTACCCACATTTTTTGATAACAAGTGCTATTTAAATCTCAAACAATCTAGTTTTTGCACTCAAGAACTGTAACATTCCGTATTTTCAGTTCATTTACGACGTCATCTATTTTACTAATTATTTTTTTAGTACGCGTTTACTTTTAATTCTTATTATATAGTAAAATC
>BQNB010168410.1:3139-13891 GCA_026074375.1 Tanacetum coccineum
AATAGAAGCATTGAAGCTTAATAGAAATCAATAGCAAAGTTAGTATTATATTGTGTTCTTCTTAATACTTGTGTTAAGATTCCGCATTAACACTTGGTATTCATAGTCAGTGTCTCTCACATAGTTGATTTGGATTTATTCAAGTTAGCTATTGTCTTACAAAGGCTATATAGATCCAAAACCAAGGACCTTCAACTTTTCAATAAAATAAACTTTATTCGTCAATTACGGAGCGCATATCTATCGATTCATTCGGAAAAAAATGTCGCTGGAAAGATCGCCGAATTGCGAACAAAACGAGCCCAATATTGTAATGGTTCTGACATGCGTACGATTTTATAAAAAATGTTGAAGTTTAATATATATTTTAAAATGTTTACGGAAATAGTCTTTAGGGTTATCGATTCGTTGCAAGGTGATAAAATATTCCCCACGCACGCATCTCGAGAATTTTTTTTATATTTTCAAAACGCACCCTGAACTTTAACCTATTTACGACTTTTTTATATAACAAACTTTATTTATCAAATATGGAGCTCATATCTACCGATTCATTCGAAAAAAATATCATTAAAAAAATAGTCGAATTGCGATCAAAACGAGCCCAATATTGCACCGCTTCTGACGTGCGTACTATTTTATGAAAAATGTTGAAGTTTAATATATATATTTAAAAAACCGAATTTTCAAAACACACCCTAAACTTTAACCTATTTACGACTTTTTTATATAACAAACTTTATTTATCAAATATGGAGCTCATATCTACCGATTCATTCGAAAAAAATATCATTAAAAAAATAGTCGAATTGCGAACAAAACGAGCCCAATATTGCACCGCTTCTGACATGCGTACGATTTTATGAAAAATGTTGAAGTTTAATATATATATTTAAAAAACCGAATTTTCAAAACACACCCTAAACTTTAACCTATTTACGTTTTCCTTTCATATATTTTATAACTCAATTTTCAAAGCGCACCCTCAACTTTCATCTACTTACGACTTTTCAATAAAATAAACTTTATTCGTCAATTACTGAGCGCATATCTATCGATTCATTCGGAAAAAAAATGTCGCTGAAAAGATCGCCGAATTGCGAACAAAACGAGCCCAATATTGCAATGGTTCTGATATGCGTACGATTTTATAAAAAAAATTTGAAGTTTAATATATATTTTAAAATGTTTACGGAAATAGTCTTTAGGATTATCGGTTCGTTGCAAGGTGAGTCTCAATCGCTGAAAAATAGTACTTGGCGTTATCGGTCCGCTGCAAAAATAGTCCCGCGCGCTCCGCGGCAGCGCGCGGGTGACAAACATCGTTATATAAAAGAAGCAGTGCACAGTAGCAACATGTTTGTAATAAAATATTTTTCAACGCACGACTCCCGATGTAAAAAAATAATATTTTTTTACATATTTTCAAAACGCACCATGAAGTTTAACCTAATTACGATTTTTCTATATAACAAACTTTATTTATCAAATATGGAGCGCATATCTATCGAATCATTCGGAAAAAATGTCACTGAAAAGATCGTCGAATTGCGAACAAAACGAGCCCAATATTGCACCGCTTCTGACATACGTATGATTTTATAAAAAATGTTAGACGTTTAATATATATATTTAAAAGAAATCAATTTTCAAAATGCACCCCGACTTTAACTTATTTACGATTTTTTTATATAACAAACTTTATTTATCAAATATGGAGCGCATATCTATCGATTCATTCAGAAAAAAATGTCACTGAAAAGATCGTCGAATTGCGAACGAAACACGCCCAATATTACAATGCTTCTGCCATGCGTACGACTTTATAAAAACTACTGAAGTTTAATATATATTTACAAAATATTTACGAAAATAGTCTTTGAGGTTATCTGTTCAAAATAGTCTCATGCGCTCCGCGGCAGCGCGCGGTTACAAACCTCGCTTATATAAAAGAGCAGTTACTATTCACATGAATAGTAAAAAATATTAAAAAATTCAAAATCTTCACAATGAATAGTAACAATGAATGGTAGAATAATATTAAAAAAATCAAAAAGTTACAAAACACACCCTCAAGTTTGCTAAAAGTTACAAACTGATCTTCAACTTTTACCTATTTACGACTTTTTTATATAACAAACATTATTTATCAAATGTGAAACGCATATCTATCGATTCATTCAGAAAAAAATGTCATTGAAAAGATCGTTGACTTGCGAACAAAACAAGCCCAATTTGCGACACTTCTGACGTGGCGAACGATTTTATAAAAAATACTGAAGTTTAATATATATTTTGAATTACTTACGAAAATAGTCTTTGAGGTTATCGGTTCATTGTAAGATGAGTCCTAACGACCGACAAATAGTAATTGGCGTTATCGATTCATTACGAAAGTAGTCCCGGGTTACGAAACTTGTTTATATTCAAAGATTAGTTGGAGAATTTTGTTTTTTTTATTTGAAAAACATTATTATATGTTTGTTAGTTTGTAAGTACATATATAACTATATGCCTAAATAAGTATATATATAGATAATTAATTTTCATAATTACAGTATAAGTTTAACCACAAGATATAGAAATCTATTTATATGAATAAAACCATATGTGGGGATCATGTTGCTCCATCTTTTTGGAGTGTTCCACTATATTGGTGTCGCGTTAGAGCATCTTTGCTTCTCCGTTTTTATGTCTGGTAGTCTTCACCTAACCACGAAACTATGTACAATTTCATGTTGCAATAAATAAACAGTCATACCTACTTCATATTCTTCTATTATTTACATAGGCAATATCGATGCAAATGACATGAATTTAACTGTAATAAACTTTACGTATAATGTAAACTTCAAAATCTAGCTTTTTAATGATCCATATATTTAAGTAATCTGCAGAAAGTTGACTGGCTTTCTTAATTGATGTATAAACCTAATTGTAACACCGGCGCTGACACAATTGAACTGTTTCAAAATAGTATTTGTACAAGATAATTTTTTGTTTTGAAAATAATATAAGTTTTGCATTCCTCCTCGATGTTGTTATAGCAAAAAGTATTGTCACATCAGTTTTTTACTTTATAACTCACACAAGTTGGAGTATTACTTAATCTAAAAATACTCTCGCTCTTAGGGCACGCTTGGTAGAGAGAAATTTAAAGAAATTAAATAAATCCTGGAGTTGAATTTCAGAGAATTGAAATCAGTAGAAAATTTTAATGAATTCCACTGTTTGGTAAAACCTGCAAATTAGTCATCATATAATTAATATAGCATTATGTCTACATTTTCAAATCCAACTTTTCTTTGTTTCAAAACAACAATGGCGTCAACACCACATTATATTTCATTTTCTAGTTTCAATATTTTATTTTCTAGTTTCAAATCCACGTGATTTGCTTCTGAAGTCCCAAAATGTGAGAATTTGATTTCCACTTGAAAAGTAGAAGAATTTGGAGAATTGAGATTATGCCTAAATGAAACGCTTTTTTTTCTCTATGTTACCAAACAAGAGAAATGTTTTCATTTCCATTTCTTTAGGTTTATTTCTCCCAACCAAACATGCCCTTAGAGGTGTTAATCAGGTCGTGATAGTCGGATTCTGAACAATTCGAGTCGCGTCAAAGTCTGATCAAGACTAAAAATAACATATCCGAACCCGAATCTATTTGAATTCTGGTTAGTCGGGATCGGGTCATTTAATTTCGGGTCGGTTACATTCGGGTTCGGGTCAACCCGAATATGAGTAAAATTTTAATAAAATCGCATATTTGTATTCGGTTATATAGATAGTTAAAAAATATATAAGAAAACAATAAAAAAAACTTATTCGGTCAATCGGGTCGACACGAACCCGAGTTAGACAAACATTTTCAACCTGATACCCAACCATTTAGTATTCAGGTTACTCGGGTTGACCCGGACAACCCGAATAATACTACTGACTCGAGTAACCAGACGCGAATAGGCTTAAACGGGTTCGGACCCAGATCACGTTAGGTTTTTTGACACCCAAGTTATAAGACATCATTTATGCCTCATAGTTTTTATTTTTTCCTTTATTTGTATAATACACAAAATAAACTATAATTAAAATTTCATTAATAAAATAAAAGACGTAAAAAAGCACATGATATAAAAAAAGACATAAAAAAAGTAAATGAAATAAACTAGTTTTGGTGATGATATTTGGCTCGAATTTCACGTTTGGGCTCCTCAATAATAGTCGCGTCTAGCGGATCTATCCGGTTGGTGTATGTTGCAAGCATCTTCATGTCCTCGTTCCTTGTTTGAGCATTGATTAATTGCACGCTCGCCTTAGTCTCGTTTCTCATTTCTTTCATTTGCGCCTCACGGTGTAAAGTGAGTTGTTGTTACAACATTTACTGAAACATTTCTTGTGAAGAAAAAATGGCCGATGAGTTTGAACATCGTTAACTTTTAATCTTCCGTTCTTTGTCGGGTGGACGCGGCAAAACATTATCTCCAAATAGCTCAGGGTCTTCTCCGGTGGCCGTCCTCGGGTTCTTCTTACATGTGTCGGAACAAGATTCAACCATTTATGTTTGTCTTTAAAACAATTCCAAGATTTTATGTGAGCACAAGTTTTCCTTTCGTTGGCAAATACAAGTCTTGAACACGTAAGTTCAAATCTTCATTTTTTTCACCACTAAGCCTTGATGTTTGGTTGAAAATCGCGTTATACTTTCTGACTTCTCGGTTAATGGGGGTCCACGTTCGGTTCAACATGTTTTTTGTACGCGTTATGTAGGTTTGTTGGATTTGTTGTTCAAGTTGAAATTGAGCGAATAGTTGAAGTTGCTCGGGCGCACCAAATGTGTTAAAGTTGGTAAATTGGTTTGGGATTTGGTATGACGGATCAAATGGTGGAAGTTGGTTTGCATTTAAGATAATGGAATTTGCAAATGATGGTGTGTTTGGATTAGATGAAGATCAAGAATTTGGTATTTGATTTTGTAGGTTGGAGAGCATTTGATTGATCCATGAAGATTCATCACTATTCATTTTTGTGAGTATAAAGTAGAAATAAAGATAAGTATTGCTGATATGTGTATGTAGATGTGTATGTTAAAAATTAGTGATATGAAAGGTAATTATAAGATATTTAAAAGGTAAAAGAGTAGGGAAAAATAGTTTTTTTATTTAACAAACAACAAGTTGTTTTGGTCCAACGTCTCTTTTTTTCTTCCCAAAATCAACCGTTGCAACTGAGAAAAGGGGAAAATTAGATATAACCTCGTTGGTGCCGACATCACGAGATGCTATAATGCGAGGACTGATATGGTCAACTCGCGCCATACGTCTATAACGCCAGTGATGGCGCCCCGTACCCAGGGACGGAGCTATGCCTTGACCACCTGTGGCACGTGCCACATATATATTGGCAATGTCCTCATGCTCTAATTAGGGACATCAGAGATGAATTGCTAAGTTTAAAGACTATGTTGAGGGATGAATTGCTAAGTTTAAAGACTATGTTGAGCCACTGAAATGAGCAGACACGACCCTAGGGTGGGTGAGCTGGGCGACAGTCCATGGCATAAAAAAATAAGAGGTATCATAATTTTGGTGTGATGAATATGGTGTTAAAGAATCATTTTTGAAAAACCCTAACCCTTATCGGTTTTTCCAAAATCTAATCGTGTGTGGTGCTTCATCTGCTATTGTTTTGTTTGTTCAGTGATCGTTATATGATTTATTAACTCTAAAATTTTGCCTTCATCGCCCAGTTATCTGTGTCGATTTTGACAATATTTTAGGGTTTACTATTTTTCGATCATTGACCTTAATCGATCTTGGTTAATTGGGGCTGCTATTACGATTTTCTCCAATGTTTGGGTTGGTGATAATTACTAATCGTTATATTTTACTGATACTAATTATGTGCTCGTGTGTGCTGAAATATTGCTGGGAATCTAGGGTATTGATGTGTATGTAGTGAGCATGGAGAGGGGTTTCTTAAGTTCGGGAGGGAGAGGAGTGAAACAAAAGAAGGGTGCGAACACGGATCTAACTGCTGTGAATGATATACAACATGTGGTAAATGCTGGTACTATCCCTGTTTCAAAAATAGTAGATGGTGCAAGTGGGAAACAAGCTGATGTTAGGGCCGAATTAGATAAGTATCCGAGTCTTGATTCGTTAACAACAGGTCATGCTTCGAATGAGAAAAATATGGGGCATGGTTCGTTTGCTAAGTTATTTAATGCTAATCCAACTAGGAAAAGCGTTAATTTCTTTACATTGCTAGCACCGGCGGGTAATGGGGCAGATGTTGCTATCTCTATGGAGTCGGTTTGTGTTGTACATGAAAGGCTTAGAAGTTATGTTTATGAATAATTTTTGGGTAAACGAGTGGCATATCTAGTTGTGGAGAACTATGTTAAGAATACTTGGAGTAAATATGGCCTTGTTAAATCGATGATGACCAATAAATGTACGTTTTTCTTCAAGTTCAGTTCTAAAGATAGGATGTATGCTATGATTGAGAATGATTCGTGGTTAATTCGCAACGTACCATTCATTTTGAATAAGTGGACACCGGATGCGAATATTATGAAGGAGGATGTGGGTAATATCCCTGTTTGGGTGAAGTTTCATGATATCCCTGTTACCATGTTTAGTGAAGATGGTTTGAAGGCTATTGCAACCAAACTCGACAAGCTGATGTAGAGATGAAAGACACTCTAGTGGTTGTTGTTCCTAAATTTGTTGGTGAGGGTTATACTATGAGCACTATTCAGGTTGAGTATGAGTTGACACCTCTAAGATGCTCAAGTTGCAAGGTTTTTTATCATGTCCTGAATGAATGTCCTAAGAAAATCGTCTTGGATGTGTTGAAGGAATTGAAGAAGCTTAGCCAAACGGTTAGAGCAGTTTAGGTTGGTTCGAAGTTGGCCTCTAAAGTTCAGTTTAAGCCGACTAAACAAGCTTATTAACCAGTCTCTAAAAAGAATGGTACTAGCTTAAGTGGTACTAAGAAGCAAGCTGGATTGACTAGACAAGAGGCAAATACTTCTAACCCGTTTGATGCGCTTAATAAGGTTGAAAACAATGATGAACTGGATTGAATGAGGGGTAATTCAAAGTTGGCTGAGAATGGGGACAATTTTGACATGGTTTCTTCTACTTAAGGGACTTCATCCGAGGCATTTGTGGTTGTGGATGATGATGGGAATCCGTTAAAAAAGGTTGATGATCCGGTCTATGCGGATAGTGATCATAGTGAAGTGGACGAGGTGTTCAATGAAACTGTAAGTTTTATCGCATCAATGAGTTCCAATGTTAAACAAAAGTTCTAAAAGTGGTAGTGGTGTGGGACATAAGAGCTTGTATGAAAAATGGAAAGAGACTTACAAAGAAAACCCGTACAATGATGATGACTTCGATGACTATGGTTTGACTGATGCGTATATAAAGTTTGTTAATGCTTTTGATATCAGTCTTCGTGGTCAACTTAGATAGCGTATGTTAATCTCATAAGTTTGGCATTTCATTCTTATTAGGGGTGTGCACGGTTCGGTTTGAGTCAGTTTTTGGCTAAAACCGAAACCAAACCGAAAGATTCGGTTTTTATAAAACCAAAAACCGAAACCGCTCGGTTTTTGGTGGTTCGGTTTTTTGGTTTTTTGATTTTTTTGGTTTCAAACAGTTTATATTTGGTTTGGCTAATTTATATTAATAAACTTGTTTTACGTAGAAAATTGGTTTTTCTTTTTTTGGGTCAATATAAGCATAATAATGTTTACCCAAATTTCTACAATTATACACATATAAATGAGACACACACACATGCAAGTGAAATTACACATAGTATGATCATTGTCATATATGTAACGATATATTGTCAAGTAAATACACGTACATGACATACACATATATAAACATTAAGATATATATAACACATATGATAAGATATTATATATATAATATATCTATATATATATATATATATATATATATATATATATATATATATATATATATATATATTATAATTCCACCCAAAATTTAAATATAAATATAAAATTGAATTTTTATTTATTTATTTATATTATATTAATTATATATTATTATAAAACTGGTTAGGTTCGGTTTTTACGGTTCGGTTTTTGGACGAAAACCGAAACCGAACCGAAATGTTTCGGTTTTTGAAAAAGTAAAAACCGAACCATTGGTTTCTAGTTTCGGTCGGTTTTTTCGGTTTTCGGTTTGGTTTCGGTTTTTTCTGCTCACTCTTAATTCTTATGATAGGTCAGGGTCAACGCACAATTGGTGCGTTTGTTTCACTTAAGTTTAGGATGAGATGCGGAATTCACCCTACATCATATATACTCGATTGTTTTTTAGAGTAATAATATTTACCGAACGCAATGACAAAAATTGTTATCATTCTTACAACTGATTTGGTCTCATTAGCTTTAAAGCTCCCACCAACTTTTTTTCCTTCTAAGTATACATCCTCGTCATTTCTACGTAAAATCATATTAAACGCAGGGCCGTCCCGTGGATTTCGGAGGCCCTGTGCCATATTTCGTTAAAGGCCCTAAAACAGTATTCGCTAAAAATCGGCAAACTTAATTGATTATGGACATTACGTTCTTTAGTCGTCTTAATAGTAATTTGTTTATTTTTGTTCATTTGTTATACACTATATGTTTTTTTAATCTTTTATAAATTATGTTTATAACTCCTAAAGATTAACTCTCATACATTCGAATTGTGTAATATGTTTTTGGAATACACATGTAGAATTTCTTGAGACAGCCAAACCATTTGTTATACATTCACGATGGTAAGTTATCAACTTATTGCTTACGAGTTTGTGTGTATTAAATATCTGGGATATGTTTATACTACTATATAGATTTTTTTAAACAATTATATTCGGGTAAATTACACCGTTGGTTCCTGTACTCCATTTCGTTTGCCCGTTTGATCTTTAGATAACGGGGACTCTCATGCGGGGTCCTTTTTGACATTGTTCTTACCCATTTGGTCCCTGAAGCCCCGTTATGCCTAACGACGGTTATCTCCGTTGTTATCCAGGTCACGTCGCCTTTCCACTGAAGGGTAGAATTATCTTTTCACTTTTATATTTGGTTGCGTCTTTGGTCCATGAACACAAGGGTTCTTCAGTGACGATTATTGTTACTTTTTTTTGTCGTTTAGCGCTCGCACGTTTGGTCCCTCGGGTCTCTCTTTTTTTCCAGGCCTATATATATTCCCGCCTATTTCTTTTTCCACCCAACATGTCATAAAACCCGATTGCCACCCTATAAATAAATCGTTACAATCCTACTCTTTTAAAAAAAATGGCATGTATCGAGGAGATTGCAAAGGATGCAAAGCTTATTAAAATTGAAGATCAATTGATAGTCTTAATCAAGAGACAAGTGGAGACTGAGTTGATGCTTGAGGAGAAGTTTGGAGTGTTGGTTTGTGCTCATGTCATACGGATATTTATACAGCTGGAAATACGTAGGTCTATGGGGTCACACACGTTTACACTTAAATATCATTCTATCAATGTTTATAATAATATATTTGTATATTTATTATTTATATTAATATATGATTTGACGAAAGAACACTAACGGTCATTAATTAGTTCGTTATGAATAATTAACAAATAAGGCTTTTTAATTAATGAGTAATTAAATGTAATTAACCATAAATAAAGAAAAAGTCAAAAAGTCAACACCAAGGGGTGTTTCCCTTGGTTCGACCGGCCTAAAGCCGAAAGAGGGGTGAGATTGAGTTTTGAGCTATCTTTTCCTCTAAAATATGTATTTTAGATAAACCCTAAATTCACCTAGTATATAAGGAGGATCCTAGAGCTCATAATTTACACAATCCTCTCTTCTCATTCCCTTCTCTTGGTCGAACGAAACAAACAACCCTTTAGGGTTTTTCCGTTATGATTTTTATTGTGTTCAATTGTTCGTTGGTCAAGAACTAGCATTCGGGTGACATCGTTTGACATGTAGTGTGGATACACGTAGAGACTATTTATTTTAGTAACTAGAAGTAGTGTTTGGTTCGCACGTTATTACACACGCGCGTGTACTCGATTCGTCACTAGCTTGGTTGCTTAAGGTATGTTTACTTGTTTATGTTTTTTATGATTAATTATATATGCTATATGTGATCTATATCCGTTGCGTAGCTCGTTTAATATTAATGTAATATTAGATTATTTAGATAACGATTTCCAACAGTGGCATCACGAGCCATCTCATATAGCGTTGTAATTACATAAAAATGTAAATATCATGTACAAAAATGTCGCCTAAATATGTGTTATTTTCTTGGTTTTATGTGAAAAATATTTTAAGAAATTATTTAGTGAAAAATATTTTAGGAAATTATTTAGTGAAATAAAATTTGCCCTAATTGGCCACAAAAATATAAAAATAAAATATGGACATATTTTTACATGATTTCTAATTCGCTTATTATGATTATATTTCCGTTTTAAATTATTTATATATATTATTCCTTATTTATCTTGCAATAAGTTGTCAACCATGGATTACATGCATGTAACCCATGGTTATTAAGCTTAATATATGTATATATATACATATATATATATATATATATATACATATATATATGTATATATATACGTATATATGTATATATATACGTATATATATATATATATATACGTATATATATATACGTATATACGTATATATATATGTATATATGTATGTATATATATACA
>BQNB010168411.1:0-13891 GCA_026074375.1 Tanacetum coccineum
AAACTCACATACCCAAAGATACCTTTGATGGCTAACTGAGCTAGCCCAGTTGGTTGTAACTAAACGTTAAACGGGAAGGGTTTTAGTAAGGAGATAAAATAAAATAAGAAAAATGATCAATATTGTTAGCCACACATTTTTAAATGAAGTGAGATAAATTCATGAGAAATGCATTTTTTTAGCTGCATATAAAATGTGTAGTCGTAGTTCCATCTCATTTTACTTTTATTTCTTGTTTAAACCCAACTCAAACGCTAAATAGCTTACTAGCACATATAGTGAAGTTTATGATCTCTAGCCGTTAAGGCACAATGGTGATAGTTTTGAGTCTTTTCTTATGTAATGCAATCACAACTAGCAGATCTTCGACAATCGGTCAACATGCTTATTTTGTTTGGATCTAGGGTTTGGATCTAAAGGGGTTCGCTAAGATTTGCTCTTACAAATACCAATTTGTTTGATCCATTTTCAATCCTAAATCCTTATCTATTCATATAATAATCAGTCATTATCTCAGAGAGTCTTCAATCCAAAAAAAAATAAATAAATATTTTTGAATCCTTGATAGTTGATCCGAATGGAATATCATAGGGATGGAATTTTAGTTGGGACGTCATAGGTGGTACATCTTGTGGTGGGGACCAGAGGGGACAACAAAAGGGGGACATCAAAGGTAGGACATTTTATCGTTCGTTTTTAGAGTAATTGTTTTTTTAGAGCTCTATTCGATCAAAGGTGTTTTTTTGTTAAGGCAATTTGTTTGTGGTGTGTTCAATGGGAAGATACACAACCAAAGAGGACGATGTGATAGGATTTCAACATCTGTCTATGTTAGAATTTAGGATAATGTATGGCCAAGGTGTTATATCTAGGTGCAAAGCATTACGGTATTGTGGTGGATTTTACATTCTTGTCAAGAATCAAAGTACGGAAAAAGGTTTGATTTGTCAAATTCATAAATGTAAGTCAGTGAGAAAGACTTGTTAATAAATCTTGTACTGTTTGGATTGGTTCGTGTTAGACATTGAATATCGCTCGATTCCAAGACCCATGTAAGAAATAGATAGGTATAAGAAGATGTTACTCCTAACTTTCTGTTAAACCAAACTGAGTGGGAGTTTAAGTATGAAAAATCTTACATGGGTGTGTTAAAATGGGATACAAAGACGAAGTTGGTTGGTAAGATTTTCAGAACCATCGATAGTTTTGGGAGATGAATGTGTTTGTCTATGAAATGTTTGATAATGCTCTTTTTGGAAGGTAAATGTTTTTGCTTATATAGCCATCTGATAATGCTTTGGGGAATGAAGGTTTTTCGATATTGTTATCAAATATATGGGAGACAATGGGTGTATGTTGGATTCAAATCACTGGCATCAATGGAAAAATTTAAAAAATGTGTTAGTGTCATGTCATGGTTTCTCAGGTTATAAAGGCTACAAACGAATTGAGGTTGATGGTGGATTGCGTGGGTCGAAGTGGGAAGTGTTCTTTAAGTTATGGCCCGATAATACATTTACTAGAAATTGTGAAAATGTGAGGAAAATTGCTCGATGTGGATGATCAGGCTGAGACTTTTTTGTTTTCATTCTAAAAGATTTGTGTTATTTGAAGGCAGGAAAATAGTATCAGAGAAGATTTTTAAAACTCCTCGAGGTAAGTGTATTGGTATAGGAGCTAATGAAACTCAAGGTTGGGTCCGGAATTATCACAGATGAATACGAAATTGAAGAATGATAACTCCATGGATGTGTAGGTGAAGCTTAAAAAGACGGATTCAGGACTGAACATAGTGATGGTGAGATAGTACCTGAGTTTTATTTGAAGGAAGGAGAGCTGGAAAATAATCATGTTGATGGTATATTTTCGAAAAAAGGAATAAGGAAGTTTCGGAAGGTCATTTAATATTATTATGCTACTTAAGCGTCAGAATAAATTGGATGATAAGGGTACCAATTCTGACGATAGTTTGAAGCCATTCCACCAGGTTTCACACTTAGAAACATAATTGTGTGGAAAAATGAAATAGAGAAGAAGGTAGACCAGAAGGATGAAATTTCGTGAGGCTGGTGATGTTGATAATGAAAGTAGTGCCTAATGGGTCTTATCAGCGAGTCACTTCAATGTTCTGAAATTCCTAGAATAGGTGGGATCCTGAGTGGGTTTACTTGAGATGTGGAATAAAGTTGGATCAGGTTATGGGATTCAAAATGGCATGAGTATAGCAAAATTTGGAGAATATCTTGGAACACAAGGAGGGGAAAGAAGGTTATAGCTGAATGTTCGATATTTAAATATACAAAGCCTTTCCAAAGGCAAGAAAGATTGGGTTAAAGCTCTTAGTATCAAAAAATAAAGTGAATTTTTTAGTTATACAAGAAACAAAAATGGAAAAGATTGAGGACTTCTGTGTGAAACAGTGTTGGGGGAATTCGGTTTTTGATTATGTGTATAGTGAGGCGTGATTGGAAATTCGCGGAGTATCCTTTGCGTTATGGAATATAATTCTTTTTTGCAAAAAGTGTGACTGGTTGTTGATTATTTTGTGTTTTACTAGAGAGTAAGTGGAGGTTAACGGAAAGAATTGATGATTATTGGTGTGTATGTCTCAGAGGGTAAAGAAAAACAAGCTCTTAGGGATTTTCTTAGTTTCGAGGTAGATAGTGGAACGGGGATGTTATTATATGGGATCTTTTAACTGAGTTGTGTCAATTTGATTAGATTCGGAACTATTTATTAATCCAATGGTGTCATAGATTTATTCTTTTATTTTGATTGCTGGATGGTTGAAGTTACTTAGGTGGAGTCGTTTACTAGGTGTCTAGATCCGCAACAAAGATGAGCAAGTTAGATAGAATTCTTGTGTTTCGGTGAGTGTTATTAGTGGGAAGCCGAAAATAAAGTGTTACATTGGAGAGGTTCTTGTGGATATCGGCTATTCTTCTTAAAGAAATGGTTACATGGATTATGGCCCTACTCCATTTCGTTTTTTCATCATTGGCTTGAATGGATGGTTTTAACACATTTGTGGAGAACATTGGTAAAACAGTCTATGGTGGGAAATAATGCTCTTTAAGTTTGATGAATAAACTTGAAATCTAAAGGAATCAGATTCGTATATGGATAAGAGTAATTCGGGGACCCGAAAAAAACGATCAGCTTAGACTTAAAAAAACAGTTGGAGAAAATTGATTGGTATTGATATAGGCTTGGGATTGAGAGCCTGGTCAATTCCGCTCTGGCTATTCTTCTCAAATCCAAAAATAGATTTAATTTAGAATCGAGGAAAGGGCTTCAGAAGGATAAATTAAATGGGCGGTAGAAGGAGGATGAGAATTCGTTTTTTTCATGGTATCATAAAACAAAAGGCCGTAATATTCAAATATATTAGGGGGGTTATGGTTCTGATGGTAATTGGATTGATCCGAATGGTCAAGAAGAGTTCTTCGTCCATTATGCAGTCGTTTTGTGTAAGCCGGACAAAACCTACTGCTTCTATTGTTTGACTTTCTAACGGATTTCTCATGAGCAAAGTGATCATTATTGGAGTGGGAGTTTTTATGATGAAATTAAGAAACTAGTGTTGGGACCTGTGGTCCCGACAAAGCCCCCGGGTCCGGATGGATTCACGTTCGGTTTTTTCCGACACTTTTGGCTCTTGTGGTGGGATGTTTGTGAAGCGGTGAGGTATTTTTTTTAATTTTTTGATTTACCAAAGGGTGTAATTATTTTCATTGCCTTATTCCGAAAAATTCCGGATGCCTAATTTGGTAAGGATTTTGACCGATTTAGCTCAATGGTAGCATATATAAATCATGTACGATTTTAACTAATGTCTTGTTGAGGTCTTGGGGGGAATTATTAAATGAGGTTCAATCGGCTTTCATTAAAGATAGGCAACTTTTGATGGGCCTTTTATTTTAAGGAAGTATGTCTTGGTGTAAGAAGAAGAAAAAACAACTCTTCTTTTCAAAGTGGACTTTGGAAAAAGCATATACTCGGTAAGGTGGGATTTTCTTGATGAAGTTTTATGGCAAGTTTGGGTTTGGGGATAATGGAGAAAAATGGATTTCAATGTTGTCTTCATTTCGAAAGGGTCTTATCATTATCAATGGTAGTCCAACCGGACGCGTTTCAATTTGTAGAGGTTTAAAACGGTGATCGTTATTCTTTTTTATTCTTATTAATATGGAAAGTCTCATATTATTTCCAAAGAGTGGGTGATGCGGGTATGTTATTTGGTGGTTTCCCCCCCCTACACACACAAGTATGATGTAGGTGGGTTTGGTTATCTTTGCAATGTTCTATGGGATAATGCGGTTTTTATAGGTGAATGGAGCGAAAAGTAATATAACTTTCTTATCCATGTTTTGATTGTTTTTCAGTAGGTTTCGGTTAAAAATAATATGTTGCAAAAGCAACATATGGGCATGGAAAGGTGATAATGGTAAGTTCTCGTAGCGGCGCCATTCGGATGTCTTGTTTCTTAAAGATCTTTTTCTATCTTGGTGTCATATGTTGGACGGGGGGACATGAATAAAATTAATTCTTGGGGAAGGACATTATTGATTAGAATTTAGATGACGTCTTCAATGATGGATT
Organism: Tanacetum coccineum; assembly: GCA_026074375.1. Lineage (NCBI taxonomy): Eukaryota > Viridiplantae > Streptophyta > Magnoliopsida > Asterales > Asteraceae > Tanacetum > Tanacetum coccineum. The sequence continues at coordinate 4,603 of BQNB010168411.1, forward strand.
GAATTGAAAATGTTATCGATTGGAGGAGCGGTCATGTTATCAAAATCGGTACTTGTCGATGCCTATTTTCACTGTGTCATATGTTTACTAAGTTCCTGCAGGTGTCATTCAAATTTGGAATCTCTTCGAAGTTAAAGTCTTCAATGGTATGAGAGTTCGGTAAAAAAGTTGTGGGTTCAATGGAAGACGGTTTGCTTACGATAACGAGGCCCGTCTAGGTATTTTTTGGCTTTATGCTCTTGATAGAGGATTGATAATTAATGGGTTTGGGAGATTTTTAGCCCATGCTCTACGCTGTTGAGTCTCGTGTGTTATCAAGGATATACACGGAGCCAATGGAAAGATTGATTGAGATTTTTCTTTTCGGGGTAAAGGAGGCTAATTCATGTTGGATAATATTATTAAAGAGGTTAGGAGGCTTGAGGAAAAGGGTATTAATGTTTTGTTCATGAAGAAGAAACTTGGGATAATGGGTTTGGGACTTTATTCTGGAGATGAGTGTGGTTGTGATGGGCGGCAATGCTTAGAAAATAGATTCCCTGAGACGTATGCTTCGGAAACAGCAAACAAAATACAGTAGGTCAAAAAACGTGCGGATCTAGTCTTTACCCATTGTGGTAGACATCCGAGAGGCGGGCTGGAACTCACTAAGTTGAAGAGTTAGCGAAAAGAGAATAACTGTTGGTGTTACTCAGGTTACCTGTTTTATGGTCTTGGAATTGAATAATTTGGTGGTTTACCGTTGTTGTCAAGTAAACATGATAGATTCGCGATTACTTCGAAATGAGATTAAAGACTGGTAGGATTCGATATGTTCCCAACAAAGTGCAAACTTCGCTTTGGAAGGTAATGAGAACTCCTTATATAGAATTTAACATTTCCAGAGTGGTATTAGATATTTTGAGTCTTATCTTGTGTGAATTGTGATGTAGGGGGGGATGAAAATGATCATTTGTTTCGCTTGTACACGGCAAGAAGATTTCCATAATTAATAAATCGGTGGTGGGGAGTGCCTTTTATGGATATTAACTTTACGGAGAATGAAGGTCTTGGATCGCTAATGTAAAATATGCCGCAGATAGAATAAAGCATGTTCCTAAGGTATTTATTTGTGTTTGTGGTGGCTTTATAGGAATTTTGTAATAAGAAGATGTTTCGAGGCCAAACCCAAATATAAGGAGAGTTTTTGATTGAGATTATTTGTCGTTCTTATTAGTGGTGTCGGTTATAGTTGCATTACTTTGTTTAGCTAGGCGATTGGTATTAAAAGTCTCTTATTTTTTGTAATTTATAGCTTCCTTGTGTTATTCTTAATAAAAGTCGCCGTTCAAAAACAAAAAAAACCCATCACTCTCAAACGTAAAATAGACTTACCGCACATATAGTGAAGTTTATGATTCAAGCGTTAGGCACAATGGTGTGGATAGTTTTGGTCTTTTTCTTATGTAATTCAATCACAACTAAACCGCTAGCGTTCCGTTTTACATGTCGCTTATGACAATATCTACAACTTGTAAATTAGTCTTAGAAATTGTAAACATTTTCATAATTGAATGTTTCATTGGCATTTATTAGAGTAAATCGTCAACGATTCGACTCATCGTAACACAATGATAGCAAGGAAAAGAACATCACCTTGCTGGAATCAGTGGCGGAACAAGAAATTGTATTGTGGGGCAAAAAAAAAAAATTATCTTCATTAATAGCAAACAAAATACGAATAATATAAGATAAAAGGTGGGGATTCGAAAATGAAAAAATCGAGTATTGTCACTTAGAAATTGAAGGATTTTAAGGTTTCAGAGTGTTAAATGTTGGACTTTAGTCATCGAGTGGGAGGCAATTTGATTTTTTTGTGATGAGGTGCACTTTAATAAAAAGGTCAATAAAATTATCTTTTTACACTAAAAACCGATATTTTCTGGCGGCCTATGAAGACTCCGCCCAATAATCTAAATAGATCCGCCCTGTTTTTTTTTTTTGAACGACAAACTTTATTTAAAAACCACTAGCAAGGAAGCTAGAAAAAATTATAGAATCAATGAGGGTGTGAAGCCAATAACCCAATTCAAAGTTTAATTACCTATTGTAAACATTAATTAAAGACGTAAGACAATCTCATCGAAATAGCATCTTTTACGAGGATTAAGATCCACAAAAGGAGGTGATTCATGAAATTCATCACTCCACAAGAGAGTAAAAACCACCTTTAACATTCTTTAGACTTTAGCACAAACGACGTTACTGTTTGAAAACTTGCAATTTGTATACGAATTAAAGAGTTAAAAATCAAGTCACCCAACGGACCCCCATAACTTCTAAATGGATCCGCCCCTGCTAGGAATGCCAATTCGAAGGATTATGTAGAAATTAGTTGATTTGAGTAACATGTACCTCTAATAGGACATGCTAATAAACAAAATATGTTACTATATATCTACAAAGTCATACATACAAATTTACACAAAGCACAACCTTAAGTTATAATATGTCAACGTCAACTTTTAACTTGGCACAATCGTATGTTATAAAACAACTAATATATGTAGTAATTTACTGTCGTGATTATATATTGGTGCGTGCAAATTACTTTGATAGTCATATTAAATAAATGTTTCTAAAATTTGTTACTTTGCAAATTTTGAGTGAATATCTTGTTTTCGTCGACGAAATACTTTTCTCTTCAGAAAAAAATAATGTCATATCTATTATACTAAAAGATTGAGCCCCTAAATTTATTGGGGTTGTATCTTCAAATGATTTGTCTCACCCAGAGAGCCATAAGTACAAAACCCTACTGCATACATTGATAAGCATCTTGAGGAGTACCCCATGCTTCCATGATTATACCGAAAAATATGTAGAGTTTTTACATTTAATGCAGCAGTATTAATACGAATAGACCCCCCCAGAATTTTTTGTGTCAAGTATTAATGAGAGGATGGACCATTTGTGTCAAATTATGTACTTTTTTCTCCAAAGCTAAACACCCTAATCTAACACTAAAATAGGGGGTTCCCTAAACCTCATTTCTCCAACTCCATCACTCTCCGCCTCACTCTCTCTCTTGGTCCAAATTTAGGGATCGCCCATGAAAGTAGGAACCCGTAATTCGGTCATTCGAATAGTGTTTGATATTCTCGTACAATCTCTCTATCCCTATCTTCTATTCTAATCCTTCCATAATTAGTTTCCTCCTTCTTCTAATCCTATTCCACTTCTATTCCTTCGCCTAATTTCTCTGCCCCTCGTCCATACTTTCAACCTAGCTTTCAACCCATTCTTCTTCTCTCCGATTCTATGTAACCTATTCTTCTTTACTAATCAAATTCCTATTCTATCCTTCCTTTCTACTTTCTTTTCTAGTCCTCTACTAATCCTTACTCCTGTCTAATTACAAATTCTTAGTCCAACTATACCTCATCCTTACTCATTCTATTCTCTTTAACTAACTCGTTACCCTTTAGTACTCTCTTCTCTCCTTAAATGTCTTTACTAAATCTACTTCTGTCTATCTATAAACTTCTCTATCCCTTCTTCTTTAATAATTCTATCTCTGTACTTACTTCTACGTTCTTCCTTCGTCTTCCCTTTCTATTACTGTAGCTTCTAATTCTCATAGGCCTCAAAACCTTTTTCCCCCTTCGACTCTCCCTTCTTTAATTCACTCTTGCTGACACCATAGAAATTCTTTCTATAGGGATTCCATTCATGTCCTCGTTCTTTTCTTACTTCCTACTGCCATGGTCTTCCTCATGGCTGGATTCTCTATTCTTACCTTGTGTTCTTATTGACTATGGTCCTTATACTCAGCATCATTCCTCTATCATCCTTTCTTCACTTACTCGTCTTATCTCTAGGCTCTTCTATTACACTAATCTAGTCATTCTAGTTTCCCTACTCTCCCCTAACACACTTACTATTCTTCTACTCTAGATATCTTCCTTTCTACTCTCTTGTGATCGAAATTATGGGATCCCCATAGAAAGAGGACCCGAAATTTCGTAGCAAGTTTTTTAGACTTTAGGCTTTAGGTGTTAAGGCTTTAAAGCTTCAGGCTTAGCTTTAGAACTATTGTTTTCCTTTGTTGTTATTGATAAATCCTCTCAATCTCTCTTGGTCGAAATTAGGGATCCCCATGAAAGGGAAACCGGAATTTCGGTCCATTCGAACAGTGTTCGGTATTCTCTTTTGGTCGAAATTAGGGATCCCCATGAGAGGGAACCCGAAATTTCAAAATTAGGCTTAGCTTTAGGCTTAGCTTTAGCTTTTAGCTTAAGGCAATCGTTTTAAGCTTTAGCTTAAAAAACTTTTTTCTTTGTTGTTATGATAAGTAATTTATGTGTTGTTTCAATTGATGTATATATTGTGTAGGCTTCAAGTTGTGTAACACAAGCTTTGTATATTGTACAAATCCATGTGAATAAATGGCATGATCAATGGTATACTAAAAAGATTGAGCCCCTAAATTTATTGGGGCTGTATCTTTAAATGATTTGTCTCACCCAGAGAGCCATAACTACAAAACCCAACTATGATTTGTCTCACCCAGAGAGCCATAACTATAAAACCCAATTGCATACTGAAACTCAATATCATGGAGTATTAATGATTAGTGATCAATGCATTTTTACATGTGGATTCAATTCTGTGCAATTTTTAGTCTTTTTAGCATCCCATTATCTCCTTAACAAACTTTATAGTTTTAGTTATTAAGAAAATCAAAACTTTGCTATTTTATAAAGTCTCTCATAATCCTCACTATGAGTGCAGATGACTATAAAACTCCACCAATTAGGATGTGCAAACCTATCACTTTTGTTTTGTTCACTGCACGTATGCGATTTAATAAAGTGAATCATGACAGGGACGGAGTCAACTCAGTATTTACCGAGTTAAACCGAGTCGGCTACAAGAACAAGAAGAAAAACCATAATCAAAACAGGCGAACAACAATTCCTCATCTATCATACTCCTATCCTCCTCATATCACAACAAAACTACAACCACATCATCAACCCATAACAGATTTGAACTTTAATGAAAATTAATGATCTTAGAATTTCTTTTCTTTCGTATTGTGCAACAACATCATGACCTTACAAGATCATACACGATAACGAATATATCTAGATCTTTACATGTTTAAAAAAAATAGAATCTTCAGAAGAAAAACGTCTCTTTTATATTCCGAAAATAATAATTAATTCAAAACAATTCTGTACACTCTATCTTTGTTCTTTAAAGAAAAACAAAAACAAAATCTAGCTGAAACCTTGAAAGATAACGGTATGGTGGCGTTTTTTATGACTATGGCACCTCCGCCACCACATTCGAATCGCCACCATACCACAAGAGCTTGCCGTTTGAAATTTTTCCATATCTCGCTGTGAAAACGAGTAGAAGAAGAAAAACAAGTTCGAATATAACCGTCCTTCGTTTGAAACCAAAACCAACGATAATTTCTAACACTATTTCCGTTTGTGGAGGGATATGGTGATTTATTAATCTTGTTGTTGGATGCGTTTTGGTTTGAGATGAAAATAGTGATGCAGGCGTTTGACCAAGTAAGAGCAATTAAGGTTGATAGATTTATACTAACCTAAATATTTTGGATATCATATTGGGGCTGATCATATTTTGACATTGTAATTGGGCTTAGGTGCAATCCATTTCGAAAATGGACAATTTGCTAGGTTGAAAACGTTGTTGTTAAATGAAATTAAGGGGATGGTGAAATTTATCGCATGTTTTTTACTACGTAGTATCATAAGTATATTTTTATTATTGTTTTGATTTATTGTTTGTATATTCGTTTACTTTGAGCAAACTAACGAGAGGTGCGAAGCTATATATAAAGATGTAAGAAGTGTAGATATTAAAATATTATTTGACATTGGTCCAACATGTATTATACAACGAGAAAAAGTTTAAAAATCACTTAATTATTACTATTCCTTTCTTAAGGCTTATTTTGAAGTAGCCTGAATCATTATGCAATAAACACTTAGATACAACCCGTGTGCATCGCACGGGTTTGCATGTTCAACAACGCATCTAAACATTACACGGCCAATTCCCAAAGTATACACAATCTGACTAACGCATCAACATTCTAACAAAATCATTATGCAAGCAACCACATGAGAAATTTTTTTGACACAAACTGTGTGCATCGCACGGGTCTGCATGCCTCGTCTTATAAATACTATACTGTTTTGTGAAAAACTTTAGTATACACATACGATTTAATACCTTATCAATTAAATGTTTATTTTTGTTAGCTAATTAGAGCTAAGAGCATGGGTGTGGTGGCTTAAGCCACAAAACAAAACGGGCCTCACAGGCTGGCACATCAGTTTTTCATTCCCACTCAAAAATACACCTTCACTCATAACGCACCCATACCTCTTCATTTGGGCCCCACCACTCACACACAAACACATTTACAAAAGTTTTTTTTTTTACTTTAGCTCGCCACTGGGGTGACGATATAACAAAAAAATATAAAGTGACGAATGATAGTAGTATGGTGGCGAGCCAGTGGCGAAGACCACATCAGACTGGCGAGTGTGCTTCGCCACCACACCTCACTCTCTAACTAACTCGAATAGTTAATAAATGAGAAAATGACTCTTTTTTTGTTGCGGAAATGAGAAAATGACATGTGAAGATGACAATCTGACGGAATTATATACCTGCTCAACCATTAATAATATTATTATGATTTTCATGAAAACCATTCAATTTAACATGGTTGAAAATAAGGCAATTAATTTAGTTACAGAAATTTAATATTGTCAATAAATTTGTTGCTGCTCACCGTAGTCTAACTTTTACATGATTAAGGTCATATTCACGATATGTATGTACTTAGGAACGAGATTGTGAAAGGTATATTAAAACGACTAGAGATGTTCATTGAAAAAGATAACGAAAGAATAATAAGTAGCTAAGGTTGGACAAGGTGTGAATTCTCTTTTGTTACTTTTTGTTAGCATTATTTTATTTAACCATTTCAAATTGAAGTATTTTGATGCTATATGATTTTGAAAGTCCTAATTTAACACGCTTTATGAAAATATAAAATAATAAAAATGCAAGCAAAATAAGATTTAACTTTTTTTTAGTTATCATGGTTTGGCTGACTAATCCACGAGCTTTAAATTCACCGTTACAGACTCAAACCAGGTAAAGTCTTCCCTTTTGAGGAGGTTGACGTGGTCACTACAAGGTTGTTTGCACCCAGCAGAAATTGAACTTGAGACCTCACACATTTTAAAGCGACAGTCACAAGTCATGGTATTGCCACCCCTAACTCACTTCAACCTTCAGCGTATTTCATTTACATATCAGCTGGTATCCATCCTTGCCGACGATTATGTCTTTAAGTAATATTCAACTTCATTAACAATGTCTTTAACTTTAATACGTCTGAGGTTGCTCGCTGAATCTATGCTTCAACGAGTCTTCATTTACTCACTGATATCTTATCAGCGAGTCTTGCAACACTAGCCTATTTATGTTTAAATTTTAGGCAGAGACAATTAGTTCACTCAAATTGGTCCAACAATCCCTCCCTATTTAAATATAAATTATGTTAAGTCTAAATTATTGTAAGTGGGTACACAACTTATTTTTACACATAATTTAGTGGCATTATTTTGCCACGCAAACCTCTTAAAAATGGAGGGTTTTACTTGGTTTGAGTCTGTGTGTCGTGATTCAACCACCATGGATTAGTCAGCCTAAAGAGCGAAAACCATGATTACCAAAAGAAAAAGACAAAATAACAAAATAAGAGCATTTCATTAGTTACATAAACAGTTTACAATTCAAAATTATATAAGTTCTTTTTTACTATGTTTTTTGCCTCAAAATAGTCATCCATTGATTCGATCACCAATTCAGCAGCAACTTGCTTTGCATACTTAGTCTTGGATAATGATGTTGTGTATCCTTAACAGCTGAACAGTGGTAGCTAATTGATGTATTTTATAACGTCTAGTTTTAAATTTATATTTTTACCGACTACCTTATCTAGACTAAACACTAACGAGCAATGTACCCGATCGAATGTAGCTAGTTATATGATAAGTATTGATCGTTCGCAAGGAGCGGTTGGAATCTAAAGTATTTCTAAGGTTCTAAAGTTAATTTGGGGGGTTTTAACGTGAAGGTTTGTCACAATTTTTTGTATTTTTAAATAACTACTATTTATTCTAGTAAGCACAGTTATATTTGTGGATTTGTAAACCAAGATAGTGGAGAAATAGTGTTAACCGCATTAATTCTACAATGTCTAATTTAGTTTATGTATTTTATTAATGCAATGATTCCGTTGTCTAACGTCGATGACTCTTAGAATAATAAGGTTCGGGTTGTCACCTACACCTTATACTATAGTGCCTAACCTACATCTTTGGGCAACAGACTCCGGCAAGTTAAACCCGCTTCCTAGGCTTGTGTTGTTAAGCTAGTACGAATGCTTAAAGTAGCTAGGAGATTAGGATGACCTACCCATTTTAGCCAATCAACTAGTTTTATTATGATTTATCCATAGGTATAAATACCGGCATATCACGGTTTGGTTTTCCAATAATATGCGTGTACTAACTTGTATGCCTTACTACTTTGGTCTAACCTAGGGTCTGGTCAACCACTAGTCCTAATAGGGATATTGGCAAGTCTGTCTACATAAGGTCGCCACCAACAAGAACCTATCAAGATTCGGACTATCAAGCAATAAGTGGTCTCTTAAGCTTGAATAATCAAGCAATAAACCTAATCCAAAAGCATATAAACGAGCATTTTATGATAAACATAGCAAAACTATCCAAAATTCATAAACAATGAGAATCGGAGCAAAGAATTAACTAAATAAACATTGTATTCATAAAACGGCTAACACCAAAGATCTTAGCCCATAATCTTAGTAGCAAGTACATAAGTAATAATCAAAGTTTTGATAAACGAAAACATTACGAACTCGAAAATACAAACCGATTGATGAATAACAAGTAAACGATATGAACTAGGTTCCCCCACTTGATCTTGATGATAAATGGTGATTTTTGTGTCTCTTGTACGAACTAGGGTTCTGGTCCGGATAGAATGTATTTAAAATTCGTGGAGTTATGTCTCTATTTATAGGTTATGTCGACGTATCGGACATATTGGATACGCCGTATCCTGACGTATGCTTAAAGGCCACATAGTTTCCTTTTATCTTGATAAGTCAATGCTAACTTTTCCTTCAATACGTCGTATCAGGTATTTATACTGATAC
>BQNB010168412.1:0-10787 GCA_026074375.1 Tanacetum coccineum
GGTGGTTAAGGCTTGTAACAAACTCACTTTCTAACCATTTCTCTTTTCTTTATAAAATTTGAAATATTATGAAAGTCTTGCCTTTCTCTCTAAATTCTCTCTATTCTAAACCTTCTTAAATCGTGTATTTCAAGATAAATCGAGACCTAACAATAACCTCAAACTAAAATTAGTATCAAACAAAATAAGCTATTAATATCTCAAATAAGCACACAATAAGCCTTAGAATAAGCTAAAAACTGGACTGATAATTGATTTGAATCAGAATAAGCAGATAAGCAGTCAGAAAAAAAGCAGTCAGAATAAGCACATAAACTCGTCTCAGTATGCTGAAAATAAGCAATAAGCTTCGAATAAGCATAAATAAGCAAATTCTCGATCTCACAAACACGATCAAACAATAAAAATAAGCACCAATCCGCAATCATTGGCTCTTGATACCACATATTAAGCATATAGATCTTGATTGATATACTAGTGTGTGTAAATCAAGGTATATTATTATGTGTGTTTAGAGAGAGAAAATAACTAACTTGCCTTTTGATCGAATGAAATTGTTACATACAATCTTGACTTGTGATCAAAACTTATTGAAATAAACTAACTCCTATTTATAATTGAATAAGAGGAGTACTTTCTTAACTTAACGCTTCTAGTTCCTATACTTAAAAAAGTACATAAAGTATATTATTTTCTTTATTTCTAACATTGACTCTTGTTTAAATGGCTATAGGCGGATCTATTCAAGTTAACATTATTTCGATAGAGTCTTTCTTTGGGGCAGGTTTAGTTGGAGCTCAGTAGCTAGAATTTTGTTAGGGTATTTTATAGGTGTGTTAAAGTCGACGCGAGGACGATCATGTCCATGGGAGCTACCTCTGCTAGTAGGTAGGGAACATGATGATCTCTAGGTCGGTAAGGGCATGAACATCTTTGTTGTTGTAGATGTTCCTTCCATCGTTCCTTCGCCTATCCACCCTCGTGTTCGCCCGAGGCAACATGTCATCTCTCCTAGGAGCGAAACCATATCCCTTTTTTATGAATCCCAATATTTACCCTTTGGTAGGCCCCTTTCGGTTTACTAGCAAAAGCTTCTTTCTGATCAGAATGTAATGAAACCATCTACTCTTTTACCATCTTTCTCTATCAGCGGTCTTGGGGACTTTGTTCGATAGTACGCGTTGCTTGTTTGGGGCATTTGTTGTGCATCTATGAACGAGGAAATCTGTTTTGATTTCCGGGATACCCAGGATGAACCATGTTTCCACAATCCATCGCTCCTTAAACGCGATCAGCGCCTCATTTGTTTTTCTTACTATCTTGGTTATCTCGGTGGGATCTTTAAAACACGCCCTTCGTGTGGAAAAACTGGTGGTGAACTATTCATTAAGTTCTAACCATTTGTTGATGCTTCCACAAGGAAGGCATTCGAACCACGCTCTCACAGTCCCATCCAACGTCTGCTGAAACATGCGACACCATACTGGCATAGGCCACTCTTCGGAATTAGCTTCCGATGCATACCGACTGAGCTGATCATCCGAATCCGTGGTACCGTCATACAACTTAATGTTAGCAAACATTTTATACCCGGGTCTGGCGAATTCTATGATCCTCCCTATGAGGGGTGTTTTCAAAGTTTCCTTAAAAGGCTTCTTTAGGTCAGCGTCCCCTAGCTCTTTCCCCGTTACAATGAGATGTCTCTCATTTGTGTGCTCTTCTTCATCGAAGTTTAAACGTGTGGAGAAACCTCGCTATTTTCGTTGTGCTCTATGACCAACGACTTGAGAGCAGACAAGTACCCTTATATCTGCTCTCTCGTCGATAGAGGGGTTTCGTCATTCCCTTTAAGATTTTCCCTAATGATGGGGCCCTCATCCTAACGCTTTGGTAGATTGAATATGGGTCCCACGGATGACGCCAATTTGTTGAAGTAATTCTTTGTACGAAGGTTATATGTGGAAAATATCCTACGGAATTGATTCGTCAATGTCCTCCAGTTCCTTGTAAGGATGAAACAAACGCGTTAGCCTCCCCCTTGGTGTGACCCCAAGACCGATCTTTGGTGTAAGAGTAAGTATATGGAAGTGCCAAAAGGCTTAAGTAATAAACGCAGTTTAGAGTGCATTAAATGCTACCCGTGTGTAAATGCAGGGTATTTATACACCTCGGAGTACGGTGTTGATTCATTGTGTTGGCACTCTTCCTGACATTGTTTCTGACACATAAGGCATGGTGTGCCGAACTACCCCTAGGGTAGGTGTCAGATGGTATGAGTGTCTGTTATCCCAAAAGATTTAATCCATACACAACATAAGCTATACCAATAAGCAAAATAAAGATAGAAAAGTCTGGCCATGTCCTGGATAAAATGAGTGTTTTGTCTTTTCTCCTGTAAGTATAATCATTCGGTAATGTACTTCATTTTCCGCCATGCCTTTACATATACCTATGTCGTACGATCACCCATAATCAAGATTTTTGCTCAGTCATTAGTTATGCAATCACATTTTGATATTTAATCTACTACACATCTTTTTAGTGTTTTGATGATGACAAAAATTAACATTGTTAAAACCTAACGTAAAGTCATGGTCATAGTTAAATTCTATATTAGTTCCACTAGTTCCAAGCGGTATGAAGTGAAGTGTAGGAGTTTGGCAACCTTCTACATATAAGTGATCTCCTTTGATTACTTAGGTATCATGTAGTAGATTTGGGTTACATAGAAGTGATTTCATTTGATCACTTATGTTTCTTAGAGTAGATCGGGTTGTATAGAAAAGTTCTTGATGTTTAGATCGAGAACTTGTATCCATTTGACTACTAAGTCTTGGATCTCATCTTGTAACATCTTCATATAGATTATAGGCTAGATGGTTTATGTGTTTATGCCTTAAAACACAATGTTTGTTATGTTGGACAACAAAAAATAACGGGTTTGGTTGTACCCGAATAACAACTCACATTTAACTTAGTGTCAGAAAACATTGTAAGAAACGTAGAGGTTAGTTATGTTAGGCCATAAACATAACAGGTTTGATTGTACCCGAAGAATGACTCGACATTTAGCTTAGTGTCTGATGCGTATTTTCTTTTAAAGAAATTATTTAACAAGTTTTAAATTTATAAAAACTCGTTTACCGATGTCTACACGCACTAACGGGCAGAGAACCCGGTCGTGTGTAATGTAGGGTTGGTAAATCCGATGTCGTCCCAAGAGCTAAGTTTAGATTAGTTATAATTTGAAATGTCTCAGGGTTAAAAATGGTTTGAATACTTTTGAGAATTAAGACAGGAAATAAAATGCGTAAAAGTAAATTGAGAAGAAGACTATAAGGAGAAAAGCGTACTAACCTAGTTACTTCATTACTGCTGTTTATGACATGTTTCCTAGTGAAATGTCTAAGTACCGTTTTATTAGTGTTCTAATATCAACAGATCCAAATTGGCATTCGAGGTCTGTCCTATACTTCCTAGGATCCCAATTTCTCGAAAGCCTCGATGTTAAGGTATCCTGGTCGTAGCTATTAAGTACCAACCATCCAAAAGAATTGTCTATAACCTAAATAGATTATTAACCCTCTCTGAAAGAGTTCCTGCACTTTTTAAAGTATTTAGAGTAATTAAGGCGGTAATCTGATACACTAGGGATAAATGCCAACTTATCCTAGTACCTTTGTAATCCTAAGTTCAACGGTTTGCCTAATAAAAGGACTAACCGGATCAAAATTACCTTTCAATATCACCAAAATGCAGGGATCTATGAGGCTATAAGGATATCTAATAAATAGATAATCAAACAGGAAACATAACTCATAACAATATTAATTACATAACTAGGCCAGCACTAGAAGCGCTTAGCCACTCATGGTAACAAATAGTAAGAAATAATAGAAGATTTCATTAATCGAAAGCTCATAATTCTTATAGTAGTCGTTTATGAATTATTAAATACAAAAGTAAGTAAAGTGATTTCTCCCTTGGACTTCAGATGGATTTATTCAACCTATGGAAGCTTGGTTCACCCCTTGATGCTGTGGTAGAAGGGTTGATGTTGAATAAGCAGAATGAGGGCTCTATTTATAATGTTCGAACTTGTTATGGCATAACCCTTATGTATGGTTACGCCGTAATCGTGCTGATGTGGGCTTTCTTTTCGTAGGCTTAAAATGGTTACGGTGTAACTCTACGTACATGTTACGCCGTAATGCTGACTAGGATATGTCATCAATCTTCAAACGTGGCAAGTTACGACGTAAAGGTTACAAGCAATTACGCCGTAATCGTTATGTGTGAAGATCATTTTAGGCTGATCTAAGATATGTTTTACAGATAATATAAATACGTAGCGGAATAATAAAGAACAATATATTATCAAACAAGGTTTTTCATTCATACGTTTCCATCAAGCCCCAATTCTACCTTGAACAATGTTAGAAGATGTTATCTAAACTATAACAAGGAATCAAAGATCCTTGAGGCTAAAACAACCAAACCTAGGCGTCTACAATAAGACTTGACGCCTAGACACATACACTCTTTTAGTTGACTACATTTTCTGTGCATTCTTAAAACAACACGTCTGAACCTCTTTTTATAACATAAGGAGTCCAAGACTTACAAATGATAAGAACAAAGACTTTTACAGAGGATAAGAACAAATAATATCTTTTAAACATTGAGCTTTATCTTCTGTTATCTTTATCTTCTTAAGAAGATCTTCTGAAATCTTCAAAATCTTCCATCTTTTGAAGAATTATTCTTTTGTGTTTTAAGTCCTTTTGTTTCATTCTTTTATTTATTTTGTCTCATCAAATCCAGAATCCCAACATTGTGATGACCATTGTTGCCTTAATTGGGTTACGGTATAACTCCTGCGGGGTGGTTACGCCGTAACAAGTCTTGAAAATCCAACTTTTGCTCTTTTTTGTGTCCAAATTCCGTGTTTCTTGCTTAGATGCTCGATTTCTTCCTGAAAAAAATAAATAAGTGATTAAGTATCATTTTCAGGCATTTATGAGATATTTACAAGCATTTTGATAGGGAATTTGATACCAAACAGTATTAAATATTTGATGTCATCAAAAATCAACCCACATGAATTCTACTTGCCCTCAAGTAGACCTGTTAGAATAATTCATAAAAAGATTCTCCTAATTTAACTCGGAGAAATGAATTTAAAATTTACTTATGCTAGAAGACATCAAAGCCGAACACCTCACGAAAAGGGGATTAAGATCACTCAACTCTCTAACTAGTCTAAGTGTTTCATTTTCGAGGTGATCGCTCAACTACACAGTCATAGCATGTATTCTATCATAAGCTTGGAAATTACACAAATCTACACCAGTTAGAGTTAGGGTCTAAATAGATCTTAAAGGCAACAAGGGTGACACACATGTTTAACAAGGTGAATCATTCTTTAAATCTTAACCAAAAGCGTTACACCAACAAAGGCGACAAAACCACACATACACATCCATAACAACGAATGAGATATGTATGATTGCTCACTCCCTCATTCGAGCAAAACCAAAGGTTAGATTGGAGAATGGTATAGGGTAGGATAAGACATGGGATGCACATTAATTGGTGTTAAGAAAAATGCACAAAACAAATAGTCATATATAATCTAAGGTTGTCATAACTGGCTACTGTCCATCCATAATTTAAGTGTCCAAGCGCGAAAATCTGATCTTCATATCAATAATGGGCTATTGGTATATGTAGTATGTAATTCATGCTTTTCATTTATGAAGCAGATCTTACTAGCCCAACCTTCAAAATCAACAGATGGCTTATAGTTGCGCCATCTTCATAACTTGTTGGTTTTATAACACGTAACCAACTTATAACAATAGGAGTTTATTCATACATATTTTTTTCATGATACTCCTGTAGCATACAACATAAACATTCATCCACTTGAGATGAACAATATCGAAAGTGATGATACAAGGGGGGTCTTCTTAGATCAATAAGGATAAGTCTTCCACGAACGTCTAAAATTTCCGAACCTATTCACCTGAACCATGGATTTAAGTAACCACAGATTTCAACACAAATAAAATAGAGACTACAGGGTAGGCTAAGGCGAAATGTTGTAACAAAACATATGATGTTGGGTTAAAACGAGAGATTGGCTAAACAGGATGATCTAGGGGTATCTTGCACTAAAAATTAGTGCAACAAAAGGGTTTATCACGGGGGTCGACAAGTCAGTGTAACAAGTCGATAAACATAACACGTGTGGGCTATTTGGGTTAAATCCTGAATGTTTTCTTCTTGAACCATCTATTCATGCTAAACAATTGGGTCTCGAAATGATGTACATGCCAAGTTACAATACTACCGGCACACTCATATTTTTGGTGGATTTTTGTATAATGGATGAAAATAGATTCATCAGGCTTAACCTCACCAATAGGAGTAAAGGGTAAATGTGCATTCGACAAAGATTTAATCTAGTTCAAAAAGAAAAACATGTCAAAATTTTAAAATTTGCACTATTTTTCAAAGAAAACTAGAAAATCGAAGGCAAATATAGGTCAAGTGGTAATTCTACTTCCATTCCCCTACTTGGTTTCTATAATGTCCCTATTGTACAATAAAGGAAATAAATAATCAAAAATAAGAGTAGAATTGGAATAAGAGACTCCCTTGAGTATTGCTCTAAACTTCAAATGATGGCAATATGAAATGAATTCCCGTCAAGCGCCTCTTGAGCAACCTCATTTCCCCTTAAATTACTAAACAAACCTAGATGCATTAAACATTCAAAATGAAATATACAAGAAAACCTAACTCACTTTTGTAGGAATCACGGTTGCATTTAACATATACAACAAAACTTTTAAACCACTTGGTGGCCCAAGTAGACGAGTGAAGTCTTATGAGGGTTTCCAGAGAATATGCCTACAAAGTTCATTTAGAATATACACGATTTCGTAAATATTTCAAACTTATTTTATGGTTTTGCAGAAAGAGGTTACGGCGTAACCTGAAGAGTTACGCGCCGTAACCATGTGGTTTAAAAATTTTAATGACATGTTACTGAGTAATCCATGATTGGGTTACGCCGTAGCTTTAATGATTACAGCGTAACTGTAATGGTTACACCGTAAATGCTACCTGTAGCAATATTTTAACCACATGACTATGAGTCGAGATGACCTCAAATTCAACTTCTTTGCTGTAAGAACCTGCAACATAAAGTGAGAAATATACAAACCATCTAAAATGCCGAATATAAATGATGTTTATTGATAAAAAGACGAGTTGTCTCCCGACAAGCACTTTTGTTTATTAACGAGTCTTTAAGTTAGACTCACGCCCAATCTACGTTGCTCCTTGGGCACTCCCTCCAGCTCCCAACTCATCTCTGATCATTCTAGCAAATTGTCACCAATTTGTTCTTCCTAAAGGCAAAGCGTCATCAAATTATTTGGTAATGTAGATAAAACTTTTTCCTTTCTTGAAGGAATACCTTTTCACTTTGAAGGTTTCTACATTTACCATAGGTGGCTCATATTTGGTTTTTTCAATCCCACTCTTCTATAGTTCTTCTTCCTCACGTCCTTCATCGTGCCATGCAAATGTTGTTCCCCTATGGTTTTGTTCACACTTTTCCCACACATCATATAGGACATATCCTTTCTTTCCTATCCTCAATATATATTCATTCGACAATTGTTCTACCTCGTTGTTAAACATTCGTCTATATTCATCAAATCTTCTTGAGTATGGGTTAGCAAACTTTGTAGCGTAGTCACCCTCGACATCAAAACTATCTAGAACCCATTCGTTGAATAATTTTCCCCAGTCAGAATTGGCTATGTTGGTATGCCCAATCTTAACTTTCAACCATTATTCAAAGGAATAATCACAGGGGCGTGGCATAATGGGTTGTGTCTTTGATGATTCTCCTAAACTGTTTTTTTTCTTTTAACTTAGGGCGTTCTTGTAGGAATGGGTCGATGTCACCCCTAGGAGTTATAGATATGTTTGGATCAAAGGTGCTTCCTACATCTTAGGTAGTGTGGTTGTTGGTGTGCCATTCATCGTGTGGAGAATTCCGTAACAATGGTGGTGTTAGGTAATGTATATTATCAGGGTATTTATGTCATGCTGTTGTTATCGATGGAGTCTTATCATTAACTCATAGTTCTGAGCAACCCATTCATAGTATCTTTGTTTTTGAGTCGTATCATCAATTTTTTGATTTTCGTAGCGTACATGAAGAAAATCTATAAATTTCATACAACTCCCTTTCATATTATGTCTCTTATGGTCTCGGAAACATACCCATTGTTTGAGCATTCCATGTTAACCTTTTCCATAAACAGCTTCGTATCCACTACAAAAGCTTAAGTCGGGATTGCATGTAGGCCATATTCCGCAATCCTCACCACTACCGTCATCATAAAATACTCAAACAAGTTTACACACATGCCATCTTGACGTGACTCTTTCCTTATCTGGTTAATGGTTGGTATGCCCTTTACTGGTTTCCTGCATGTTGTTAGGTGAATCAATGGTTTCTATATTACTATTAGTGTAAATTCTAGTATTTTGCTCAAATCGTAAACATGCAGGAGATTCATATGAAAAATCGTCTTTTATTTCGAGGGGATTAAAGGATTCTTTCTCCTGACTAGAAGTTGCCATGTAAACTTTTTCAAGGGTGACGTTCGAGTGGTAGTAGTTTCCGTTTACATCAAACTTGACCCTATCCTTATCAATTCCAAATGAAATTTCCCTATTAAAGACATCAATTTCAGCATGAATGGTTGCGAGAAATGGTCTGCCTAGGATCATCATTTCACCAAGGACTCCTGGCATGTCAATAAAAACAAAATCGCACGGCAAAATAAATATATCAATCTTAACTAGGACATTATCCACAGTTCCTAATGGTGCTTGTTGTGTCATATTGGCCATCCCGACTAACATATCATTTTTCCTAAGATTAGTCAGTTTCAGGTATTCAAAAACTGAATTGGACATAATATTAACACATGTTCCTAAGTCTGCCATAACATACAAATTATAACTACCGATTGTGCAGGGAAGAGCAAAACTTCCTGGGCTTAATTCTTTAGGTGGTAACTGGCATGGCAATTCTCTTGAAGGACGGTCATCTTCTTTTACTATGTCATTACTGGTCAAAGAAGACACCTCCTGAATTGTATAAGTTTCGGATGTTTCCATCCGCCTACCCTTGTAAATTGCTTTACATTCTTCTACTAATGACTCTAGGATATCAATCAGTGCGTCTTCCCCGTTATCCCCCTTTTTATATGCTCCTCATTCTCTGTGATTAACCACTCATCAACATCATCATTGCTGCTTATTCCTTCGTCATGGGGTTCTAGCTTAGGTGTATCAGTGTTATTACTCGTATCTTGTTCACTCATCACTGATTCTTCATCTGACATGTAGCTAATTTCTTCTTCGAGTTTCTCCTTAGAGGATTCATTCTTATGTTTGGTGTATGGTTGGATGGGTTTGAAACAAGGAAGCAAAGGTGGTAAATTGTAATAGGCGTCGATTTTAGCATCGTTAGCATAATATGGATAGTCCGAAGAGCCATTATCCCCATCATCATATTTTGTTGGAAAATAGGACTGAGCATCTCTCCAAGATTGCCTTTTCATTTCTTCTTCGTATTCCATGTACTCGACAATTGTCATGTCCTCGATGTCCTTTTTCATCATCCCTCCAGTTTCATTATTAACCATGACCGGTGCCTGGTTTTCTTCAATCAACCTAAAGTATTGCTTTAAGGTGAGAGTACTGATGTCAATTTCTCCCATCATGCTTCCTGAAAAATAATAAAAATTTAGAAAAGAAATAAAAATAATAGAGGAAATCAAATTATAAATAATTTTTAGCTCCCCGGCAACGGCGCCAAAAACTTGATGCGTATTTTCTTTTAAAGAAATTATTTAACAATTTTTAAATTTATAAAAACTCGTTCATCGATGTCTACACGCACTAACGGGCAGAGAACCAAGTCGTGTGTAATGTAGGATTGGTAAATCTGCGGTCGTCCCAAGAGCTAAGTTTAGATTAGTTATAATTTGAAATGTCACAGGGTTAAAAATGGTTTGCATAGTTTTGAGAATTAAGATAGGAAATAAAATGCGTAAAAGTAAAGTGAGAAGAAGACTATAAGAAGAAAAGCGTACTAACCTAGTTACTTCACTACTACTGTTTATGACATGTTTCCTAATGCAATGTATAAGTACCATTTTATTAGTGTTCTAATATCAACACATCCGAATTGGCATTCGAGGTCTGTCCTATACTTCCTAGGATCCCAATTTCTCTAAAGCCTTGATGTTAAGGTATCCTGGTCGTAGCTATTAAGTACCAACCATCCAAAAGACTTGTCTATAACCTAAATAGATTATTAACCCTCTCTGAAAGAGTTCCTGCACTTTTTAAAGTATTTAAAGTAATTAAGGCGGTAATCTGATCGATTCCTACACTAGAGATAAATGCCAAGTTATCCTAGTACCTTTGTAATCCTAAGTTCAACTGTTTGCCTAATAAAAGGACTAACCAGATCAAAATTACCTTTCAATATTGCCAAAGTGTAGAGATTATGACAAGCTATGAGGAAATCTAATAAAACGATAATCAAACAAGAAACATAAATCATAACAATAATAATACATAACTAGGCTAGCACTAGAAGTTCTTAGCCACTCATGGTAACAAAACATTAAGAAATAACAGAAGATTTCATTGATCGAAAGCTCATAATTCTTACAGTAGTC